>CM055277.1:37839123-37856742 GCA_029237695.1 Conchocele bisecta
TACATACAATTTGTTTGTTTCGCTAATGGTACACCGACTAGCACGCGATATCGTCTGTCATTACCAGCTGTCAACAACGACGTCGGCTATGTCAAAAGCGTAAATGCATGGAAGCGACATTTCCGACCTTTAACGTCATTTTCGCCATAAGGCACCTTTTCGCACAACATGACTCATATAATGTTCGATGAGGTAAGCCCATGTTTACACTGGTAGCCTACGTTTGAGGGTGTATTTGTGGCATATTTGTGGGGCATTTTAATAAAATATACACGTATCCCAAAAAAGGGCGGACAATAATAAAGATTAGGGTCTACACTGATACATAAAATAGGTTATACAAATTCTGATATCGTAAAGAGAGCATACACTGATATGTTTGAGGGTGTAGTTGTGACATATTTATATATATTAAACTATATCTGCATGTATTTCCCATATGATTTGGTGATTCAATGTGCATAAATCGAACATATGGCCAATTTAACAGATTTATTTGTCTACATATGTCAATTATATGATGTGTTTTGTATCAATATATGCTTTACACTACTATCCGACACTATCTATAGTGTATTTGTGATATATTTATACGTATTTAGACTATATTTGGATGTATTTTGGGTGTATTTGGGTGTTTCGTGTAACCGTTCCCCGGACTCCCCTAGCATTATCACAAACTTTGCTCGTTCGACGGTATTGCCGCACCACTTTTCAATACCCTCCTACGCCGCTGGGAGTGCAGCCCATTCTTGTGACCTGTGCACGTTTTCTTGTTACACTGTCCACTGCAATTGCACCTTATAATGTTGAGCCGTCTTCTGATACCGGTATCAGTGCAATTTAGACAGGCACACGTCCAACTGTAGAGGTTGTCCAATCCCATTCCATAGAAGACAGATTATTGCCACACCGGAATCTGGTGGCAAGTCCTATGACTGTGCAGAGCAGCCGCATCTTTCGTTGGCGGAACCTTCTCTCGTTGCACATAATCAGCTGAGGTACCCACCTTTATCTGCAACGTAGCCAATCTTGCGGCGCAAATACTTGAGGATGCACACCCATATATAACAAGCAGGGCATCATTTCCTGCCGTCGTGATGCATCCACAAAGACGGTAGTGGGTTGTTTCAGAGCTGCTTACTTTGTCAGGACAGTCACTTTGCCAGTACCAAATACCAAACGGTCTCGGCATTGTGTCACACCTGCTAATAGCATGCAAGAAGGGCTGAGCTTCTGCAAGAAATGGAATCAGATTTTTGTTCAAAGGCTGTGATGCATAACCTCTATTTTGATGCTACCATGTATATGTTTTCACTATAACCTGCATGATATTCCATTAGCTGAAATATGTCGCAATCTACTGCAATAACTACTGTTGTTTTCATACCAACATGCCAATTTTGTAACCTGCATCTCAAGGGCATACTCGTCATCGATGGCTGATTTGGCCATATCCTCTGCAGGAAGCATACTAAGTGGCTGTTTAGTGTATTGTTGTGATGGACTGTCCTGTAGAACTCGAGACGGGGCCCGTCATAGTACTACAGTTTAGCCATGTCGTCTGTTCTTTTGTGACTTCAGTCTTTTTGTGTCGTCAAATTTCCTTATATACATGTCATGTAGTTATATTTACAATATTATCTTTCATGTACATTGGGGTTGCTTTTTGTTGTGATAATTATTTATTTTTGTCCGACTGCTGGTCGTGGAATGCATGTTTGTCCCGCGTTGAAGGCTCCTTGACCACCGCTGTGCGCGTTGTCCGTGTTTATCATGAGGTATTGTGTTATTTTCTTCTTTACATGGGTTCATTGGTCTCCTTTGGGTATTTTGTTCTCTATTTTAGCAAGAAAAGTCATTTTTCCTCTCGTTTAATGCATTTCATCAGAAACTGTGACTGACGCACCAACGTAGTATCCTGTCTGATGGTGATGGACTTCCTTGTTAGTGCTGGAGCCGTGATATCCATCAAAGACAATACATGCACGACTATAGTTGCTGCGTACATGTACATGCTGAACATACATCACACATCTTTGAGTCACTGGAGGAATTCTTAGGCTAGGAGAATTTGTGAAGCAAAATAGAGACACCCACAGGATATCCATTAACCAGGTACAAACTAAACTATCACAATATATGTATAATAAATAGATTATAATATAACAATATAATATTGAATGAAAAGGAAAACCATACTCAGAGATCCCCAATGGGTTGGAAATAATAGTAGCATTAATTACGAACACAGGAGACTTTTCTACAGCCATCACACAGCACAACTAACAGAGCTGCGATATATAAAATAGAGAACAAGAAACCTCCCATATCTACAAGAAAACTGCAAGGCCATTTCTAGACTAGCTGTGACAATGCATTCAAGGACAAGCTTTAGAAGATGGTGTATGAGATCGATGCTCTTGTCGCCAGTTTACATGTGCATGGGATTATCGAATAGAGACTTGCTGAAAGAGATTGGGAAGAGGGAGTCAACGATGTCTGTGGCAAGAAGATGCTGGGGATCCATCAATTCGTTCCGCCAATGTATTCGCATAGACAGCTGAGGCTAAAGTATTTACTTGATTCTTCTGGAAAACCTTGTATTCTGACACAGAATGACCGACCATGGAAGCAAGAAACTCATCTGCGATACGTTGGGCCCCATCGACATTCATTGCTTTGTATGTGACTAACTCTGTTGAGTGACTCACAAGCTCATCTGGTGTTTGGAATGATTCCAGCTGAACAAAGACATGCAGAAATGTCTGTGTATCGTCCATATCATGTCACACGTTGATGATGTCAGGGCACGATGACCAGCTCCTGTATTCGTAAGAAGAACCTGCATTATCGAATATGGGGTGACTAATATTAGGAATACAGGGCTAGAGAGAAGCAAAAGCAAACAGGTGATCTCATTTGAATCCACAATCATGCGCCATTCAATCCAGCCATCAGCACTTGCTATGTATATAAATCTGTTAACTATTATCACTTTTTAAGCTCGACTATTCGAAGAATAGTTATTTGCTCGACTATTCGAAGAATAGTTATTTTCTAAGACTATTCGAAGAATAGTTAGCTTATGCACACCGGCGTCGGCGCACGCCTTGGTTAAGGTGTTTAGTCAACCTTGTATATGGAATACTACTGGCCCTACACCCACCATACTTGGACAACTTCATTTCCTAGTGATGTACATCAATAACCCCTGATCTATATTTGACCTTGACCTACATTTCCTCTTCAATTAACTTAGTTAATTCCCCTTGGTTAAGGTTTTTAATCAACCTTGGTTAAGGTTTTTAGAATACTATTGTGCATACAGACACCATACTTGGACAAGCTTTTCTCATAGGGATGTACATCAATAACCCCTGATCTATATTTGACCTTGACCTACATTTCCTCTTGAATTACTTAGTTAATTCCCCTTGGTTAAGGTTTTTAGTCAACCTTGTATATGAAATACTACTGGCCCTACACCCACCATACTTGGACAACTTCATCTCCTAGTGATGTACATCAATAACCCCTGATCTATATTTGACCTTGACCTACATTTCCTCTTCAATTACTTACTTAATTCCCCTTGGTTAAGGTTTTTAGTCAAGCTTGTATATGGAACACTACTGGCCCTACACCCACCATACTTCAACAACTTTATCTCCTAGTGATGTACATCAATAACCCCTGATCTATATTTGACCTTGACCTACATTTCCTCTTGAATTACTTAGTTAATTCCCATTTGTTAAGGTTTTTAGTCAACCTTGGTTAAGGTTTTTAGTCAAGCTTGTACATGGAATACTATTGTGCATACAGACACCATACTTGGACAACCTTTTCTCATAGGGATGTACATCAATAACCCCTGATCTATATTTGACCTTGACCTACATTTCCTCTTCAATTACTTACTTAATTCCCATTGGTTAAGGTTTTTAGTCGACCTTGTATATGGAATACTACTGGCCCTACACCCACCATACTTGGACAACTTCATCTCCTAGTGATGTACATCAATAATCCCTGATCTATATTTGACCTTGACCTACATTTCCTCTTGAATTACTTAGTTAATTCCCCTTGGTTAAGGCTTTTAGTCAACCTTGTATATGGAATACTACTGGCCCTACACCCACCATACTTGGACAACTTCATCTCCTAGTGATGTACATCAATAACCCCTGATCTATATTTGACCTTGACCTACATTTCCTCTTGAATAACTTAGTTAATTCCCCTTGGTTAAGGTTTTTAGTCAACCTTGTATATGGAATACTACTGGCCCTACACCCACCATACTTGGACAACTTCATCTCTTAGTGATGTACATCAATAACCCCTGATCTATATTTGACCTTGACCTACATTTCCTCTTGAATTACTTAGTTAATTCCCTTCCCCCTGGTTAAGGCTTTTAGTCAAGCTTGTATATGGAATACTACTGCCCTACACCCACCATACTTGGACAACTTCATCTCCTAGTGATATACATCAATAACGCCTGATCTATATTTGACCTTGACCTACATTTCCTCTTCAATTACTTACTTAATTCCCCTTGGTTAAGGTTTTTAGTCAAGCTTGTATATGGAACACTACTGGCCCTACACCCACCATACTTGGACAACTTCATCTCCTAGTGATGTACATCAATAACCCCTGATCTATATTTGACCTTGACCTACATTTCCTCTTGAATTACTTAGTTAATTCCCCTTTGTTAAGGTTTGTAGTCAACCTTGGTTAAGGTTTTTAGTCAAGCTTGTACATGGAATACTATTGTGCATACAGACACCATACTTGGACAACCTTTTCTCATAGGGATGTACATCAATAACCCCTGATCTATATTTGACCTTGACCTACATTTCCTCTTCAATTACTAACCTATCCTTGGTAGTACTTACTTAATTCCCAATTGGTTAAGGTTTTTAGTCAACCTTGTATATGGAATACTACTGGCCCTACACCCACCATACTTGGACAACTTCATCTCCTAGTGATGTACATCAGTAATCCCTGATCTATATTTGAACCCTGACCTACATTTCCTCTTGAATTACTTAGTTAATTCCCCCTTGGTTAATTTGGTTTTAGTCAACCTTGTATAGGGAATACTATGGCCCCTACACCCACCATACTTGGACAACTTCATCTCCTAGTGATAGTACATCAATAACCCCTGATCTATATTTGACCTTTACCCTACATTTCCCCTTGAATTACTTAGTTAATTACTTGGTTAAGGTTAGTCACCTTGGTTAAGGTTTTTAGTCAAGCTTGTACATGGAATACTATTGTGCATACAGACTCCATACTTGGACAACTTTTATCATAGGGATGTACATCAATAACCCCTGATCTATATTTCACATTGACCTACATTTCCTCTTGAATTACTTACTTAATTCCCTTGGTTAAGGTTTTTAGTCAATCTTGTATATGGAATACTACTGGCCCTACACCCACCATACTTGGACAACTTCATCTCCTAGTGATGTACATCAATAACCCCTGATCTATATTTGACCTTGACCTACATTTCCTCTTGAATTACTTACTTTATTCCCCTTGGTTAAGGTTTTTAGTCAAGCTTGTAGATGGAATACTCCTGGCCCTACACCAACCATACTTGGACAACTTCATCTCCTAGTGATGTACATCAACAACCCCTGACCTATATTTGACCTTGACCTACATTTAACCTTCAATTACTTAGTTAATTCCCCTTGGTTAACGTTTTTGGTCAACCTTGGTTAAGGTTTTTAGTCAAGCTTGTACATGGAATACTATTGTGCATACAGACACCATACTTGGACAACCTTTTCTGATAGTGATGTACATCAATAACCCTTATATATATTTGACATTGACCTACATTTCCTCTTGAATTACTTAGTTAATTCTCTTGGTTAAGGTTTTTTAGTCAAGCTTGTAGATGGAATACTCCTGGCCCTACACCAACCATACTTGGACAACTTCATCTCATAGTGGATGTACATCAACAACCACTGACCTATATTGACCTTCACCTACATTTAACCTTCAATTACTTAGTTAATTCCCCTTGGTTAAGGTTTTTAGTCAACCTTGGTTAAGGTTTTTACTCAAGCTTGTAGATGGAATACTATTGTGCATACAGACACCATTACTTGGATAACTTTTTCTCATAGGGATGTACATCAATAACCCCTGACCTATATTTTACCTTCACCTACATTTAAACCTTGAATTACTTGGTTAATGTTTATAGTCAAGCTTGTATATGGAATACTCCTGGGCCTACATCAACCATACAATTGGACAACTTCACTCTCCTAGTGATGTACATCAATAATCCCTGACCTATATTTGACCTTGACCTACTTTTATCTTTGGATTACTTAGTTATTTCCCCTTGGTTAAGGTTTTATGTCGCGTCTGCTTTAGCAGAGGCGCAACTATAGTCGGAGCTTTTTCCGTCGTCGTCCGCGTCGTCGTCGTCGTCCGCGTCGTCCGTTTTTTTTGTAAGGCAAATGCGTTAAAGTTATTGTTTTTAGCTCACCTGAGCGAAGCTCATGTGAGCTATTGTTACCGCAATGTGTCCGTCGTCGTCAGTCGTCGTCGTCGTCGTCCGTGAACATTTTCAAACGTCTTCTCCTCGGTAACCATTGGGCCTATGGTCACCAAACTTCATGGTCATGGTCCTTAGGTAGGGGGATTACAAAATTGTTAAAATGACGTCATTACTAATCCAAGATGGCCGCCGTCTAAAAATAGCACAAATTCTTAAAAAATCTTCTTCTCAAGAACCACCAACCGGTTCGACAAAACTTGGTAGGAATGATCGATGTACATTGCTCTTTCAAAGTTGTTAAAATGGTGACCCTGGGGTTAAAAATGGGCGTGGCCCGTGGGTCAAATTGTGGTCAAATTTTATTTTTGACTGAATATGGTCATTTCATATATCAAATTGAAGGTATCAATGAGGCGATCACTCTGGTGCATTTTTTGTCGAAATCGGATTGTTATGTCATCCAAGATGGCCACCGAAAGGTCGAAAGGTCGTTCTTTATTAGAGATTTCAAAATTCTTCTTCACATGAACCGCTTGGCCCATGGTAGCCAAACTTAAAAGTTATGGTCCATGGGTGAAGCCTTTTCAGATTTGTTAAAATGGAGGTCATCGCTAATCCAAGATGGCCGCCGTCTAAAAATAGCATAAATTCTTAAAAAATCTTCTTCTCATGAACCGCTAGCCAGATTTCGACGAAACTTGGTAGGAATGATCGATGTACAATGCTCTTTCAAAGTTGTTAAAATGGTGACCCCGGGGTCAAAAATGGGCGTGGCCCGTGGGGTCAAATTTTATTTTTGATCGAATATGGTCATGTTATATATCAAATCGAAGGTATCAATGAGGCGATCACTCTGGTACATTTTTTGTACAAATCGGATTGTTATGTCATCCAAGATGGCCGCCGAAATGTCAAAAGGTCATTCTTTTGTTAGAGATTTAAAAATTCTTCTTCACAAAAAATAGCATAAATTCTTAAAAAATCTTCTCGTGAACCGCTAGCCGGATTTCGACGAAACTTGATAGGAATGATCGATGTACATTGCTCTTTGAAAGTTGTTTAAATGGTGACCCCGGGGTCAAAAATGGGCGTGGCCCGTTGGGTCAAATTGGGTCAAATTTTATTTTTGACTGAATATGGTCATGTCATATATCAAATTGAATGTATGAATGAGGCGATCACTCTGGTGCAATATTTGTCGGAATCGGATGATTATGTCATCCATGATGGCCACCAAAAGGTCCATTTATTCAAGATTTTTAACGTCTTTTTCTCAGGAACCACATGGCCGATGCTGGGTGAAGCATTTTCATATTTTGTAAAATGAGAGTCATCGCTTAATCCAAGATGACCGCCATCTAAAAATAGCACAATTTTTTTAAAACACATGAACTCAATGTCACATTCTCCTCTGGTGTTCATGGAGTCAGGTGAGCGAATTAGGGCCATCATGGCCCTCTTGTTTCATAATATCTCTTTAACCCCTTGCCAGACATTGATAATATTTCACATCAATGTTTGTCTAGGGATGATGCTTCATTACGCACACCCCCACATCCAAAGTCTGAATGTCAAGGTCATTTATTTACTTGTAATGTTCACCGGTTTTGTAACAGAAATGCGTTAAAGTTATTGTTTTTTTCACAATATCTCTTTAACCCCTTGCCAGACTTTGATAATATTTCACATCAATGTTTGTCTAGGAATGATGCTTTCATTACGCACAACCCCCACATCCAAATTTTGAAGGTCACAGTCATTTATTTACTTGTAATGTTCACCGGATTTGTAACAGAAATGCGTTAAAGTTATTGTTTTTTCACAATATCTCTTTAACCCCTTTCCAGACATTGATAATATTTCACATCAATGTTTGTCTACGGATGATGCTTCATTATACACACCCCCACATCCAAATTCTCAACGTCAAGGTCATTTATTTACTTGTAATGTTCACCGGTTTTGTAACAGAAATGCGTTAAAGTTATTGTTTTTTCACAATATCTCTTTAACCCCTTGCCAGACATTGATAATTTTTTCACATCAATGTTTATCTACGGACAATGTTTGTCTATTTACTTGTAATGTTCACGGTCAAATGCCTCGGCAGGCGCGACACCGCTTCCGTGGCGGAATTCTTGTTAGTCAAGCTTGTATATGGAATACTCCTGGGCCAACAGCAACCATACTTGGAAAACTTCATCTCCTAGTGATGTACATCAATAACCCCTGACCTATATCTGACATTGACCTACATTTAACCTTGAATTACTTACTTAATTTCCCTTGGTTAAGGTTTTTAGTCAACCTTGGTTAAGGTTTTTATGCAGGCTATGCTGTTCTCATACAGCTCTTGTTACAGATGCTGTTACATGTACATGCATTTGCAAATTTAATTTTGTGTTGCCCTGTTAGCAGCCCCCATTCACCCCTCTCTTCAGTATGCGATGAAGCGACGAGTGAATGCTACCCCACAGTATCAGGCACACAGTAAGGGCAATTACTGGGGAAATGGCTTGAATATTAATATTCAAGTCTGACTAAAAAAGTGTCACCAGTACTTGTTTTCAACTTTGTATGAAAGAATGCATTGTTTGCCGACTTTGGATTAACAGACAAATCATTTTCACATTTCTGGATCTCATGCAGTCGTTGTTAGCTGTTGTTGTTGGCGATGGTCATAACACCCATGCTTATTGTTTGGAGTCACGTATTGAATTACCAGAATGTTATAAAACCTGTGAGCACCTCTAAATAGTAATATTGTTATGCCTGCTTTAGCAGAAGCCACGACTTTAGTCGCCGCTTTTCCGTCGTCGTCCGAAATGTCAAAAAGTGTGTACAAGCTTCGTCGTCGTGGTATAACTTTAATATTACTTGACGGATTGCTTCAATATTTGGACACTTGATACATGTGAGCATTTGGAACACACTCATGCCCCATTAAACCATGACATTTTGTACCTTCACATGGTTGTGGAACCACCCACTTATCCATATTTTTATGTCAAAAAGTTTCTTCAACCTTGACCTTTTTCGTGTTTTAAGCATGCACTTTCTCTGACGGTTCTTGTGATGCTTGCTTTAGCACATGCCCATGATCATGTTATGGTCAAATGCCTCGGCAGTCGCGACACCGCTTCCGTGGCGGAAATATTGTATTAAATAGCTAGTAATGTAAATTAGCTCTAATTGTTCTTGAATTATATGTTACACATAAAAATTGCTTATGGATATAAAATATTACACCGTTCGGCTCGATTCGAGATTTATATTCGACATCTAGCTTGACCTTGACCTAAAAAGTGACAGTAAATGAAAGACTAACCTTTAAAAAGATGGTAAAATATTATTGTACGTATGTTGTTAGGAGCTGTAAATATATAAAATTTTACCAGTTTTGGTTTATTTTTTGTGAATTTTTCTTTTGACCTTGACCTTAGTGAATAACATTGGCATCTGACATCCTGAGAATTATTGGAAAGCATATCGGTATCCTAATGATAATTGGAAAGAACACATCAAACATGTTTTGATATTGCTTAGTACCAAAGAAATGTTTATTTTAATAATATACCTTTAAATATGGCGGCCATCTTGGATTTGTGCTAAAAATTGGCATTTTCCATGGGTGGAATCGGGTGGAATTTTTTTTGTGTCATTATATACTGCCAGTGAATGTATTTCTGGTGGGAAACCTTTGTTAACATTTTTGTCTAACCTCTGTGATTTTTTAGCCTTCTTTGCTGGGGCTACTTCATGGAGACATAAACAGACCAGTCTATTTTTGAAAAGGGTGTGAAAATTGCTTGCAAAAAGTCCAGATCCTGATGAGACGGCTCGTCACGAACCGGCCCATTTGGATCTACACTGTTTGCAAACACTGCTATAGAGGGCTGAAGTGTTGAAAGGGTTAACATCTTCGCTTGCGGTGAAAGTCATATAGTTGGCGCAATATGTATCGTTTGTCAGGATACATGCTAAGGTTTTTAAGTGCCATACATCATTTTTATCAAGTCGTTAAGTACTTTATATCTCTGCAACAATAAGTTGGATTGACTAGGAATCAATTCCATTTTCATTTTTTTGTATGCCCCCACCAATTTATTGGGGAGGGTGGTCGCATCATGTTTTACCCTTGTGCGTCCATCCGTGCATCTATCCATCTGTGCATCTGTGCATCTGTCCCCCCGTCCGGGCGTCCAAACATGTTCTTTTCAATAACTTCTTAAATCCTTCACCAATTTCAATAATATTTGCTCACAATGTCTGTCTAGAGACACAATGTCTGTCTCGGGATGGTGCTTTATTTCTACATATGACACACGCCTGAACACCCAAGGTCAATGTCACTGGGGACTTAAGTTCACCTTGTTTTTAAGGCAAATGCGATTAAGTTTTTAATGTTTTCTCAACAACTCATTAACTCCTTCACCAATTTTAATCATATTTGCCCACAATATCTGTAATGGGATGGTGCTTTGTTTCGCATACGACCCACCTCTAGGGATTAGCTTCGTAATAACGATGCTCTTTTACTATCAAGGCTGCATGTGGGGGCATCCATGTTCTATGAACACATTTCCTAGTTATTCTATAGCTTTCCCATTTAACTCAAGTGCAATTAATATTGCCGTTGAACATTTTACTGAATGAATGTTCGGGCTGATCAGGATCTGTACTGATTGGACTCATCAGGATCCACACGGGTTGCACTGCACTGCAATGTTTTGACTGATCAGGATCCACACGGGTTGCACTGCACTGCAGTGTTTGGGCTGATCAGGATCCACACGGGTTGCACTGCACTGCAGTGTTTGGACTGATCAGGATCCACACGGGTTGCACTGCACTGCAATGTTTTGACTGATCAGGATCCACACGGGTTGCACTGCACTGCAGTGTTTGGGCTGATCAGGATCCACACGGGTTGCACTGCACTGCAGTGTTTGGCTGATCAGGATCCACACGGGTTGCACTTCACTGCAGTGTTTGGGCTGATCAGGATCCACACGGGTTGCACTCACTGCAGTGTTTTGGACTGATCAGGATCCCACACGGGTTGCACTGCACTGCAGTGTTTGGACTGATCAGGATCCACACGGGTTGCACTGCACTGCAGTGTTTTGGGCTGATCAGGATCCACACGGGTTGCACTGCACTGCAGTGTTTGGGCTGATCAGGATCCACACGGGTTGCACTGCACTGCAGTGTTTGGACTGATCAGGATCCACACGGGTTGCACTGCACTGCAGTGTTTGGGCTGATCAGGATCCACACGGGTTGCACTGCACTGCAGTGTTGGGCTGATCAGGATCCACACGGGTTGCACTGCACTGCAGTGTTTGGACTGATCAGGATCCACACTGGGTTGCACTGCACTGCAGTGTTTGGACTGATCAGGATCCACACGGGTTGCACTGCACTGCAGTGTTTGGGCTGATCAGGATCACACGGGTTGCACTGCACTGCAGTGTTTGGACTGATCAGGATCCACACGGGTTGCACTGCACTGCAGTGTTTGGGCTGATCAGGATCCACACGGGTTGCACTGCACTGCAGTGTTTGGACTGATCAGGATCCACACGGGTTGCACTGCACTGCAGTGTTTGGGCTGATCAGGATCCACACGGGTTGCACTTCACTGCAGTGTTTGGACTGATCAGGATCCACACGGGTTGCACTGCACATGCAGTGTTTGGGCTGATCAGGATCCACACGGGTTGCACTGCACTGCAGTGTTTGGACTGATCAGGATCCACACGGGTTGCACTTCACTGCAGTGTTTGGACTGATCAGGATCCACACGGTTGCACTGCACTGCAGTGTTTGGGCTGATCAGGATCCACACGGGTTGCACTGCACTGCAGTGTTTTGGACTGATCAGGATCCACACGGGTTGCACTGCACTGCAGTGTTTGGACTGATCAGGCATCCACACGGGTTGCACTGCACTGCAATGTTTGGACTGATCAGGATCCACACGGGTTGCACTGCACTGCAGTGTTTGGACTGATCAGGATCCACACGGGTTGCACTGCACTGCAGTGTTTGGGCTGATCAGGATCCACACGGGTTGCACTTCACTGCAGTGTTTGGACTGATCAGGATCCACACTGGGTTGCAACTTCACTGCAGTGTTTGGGCTGATCAGGATCCACACGGGTTGCACTTCACTGCAGTGTTTGGACTGATCAGGATCCACACGGGTTGCACTTCACTGCAGTGTTTGGACTGATCAGGATCCACACGGGTTGCACTGCACTGCAGTGTTTTGGGCTGATCAGGATCCATCACGGGTTGCACTTCACTGCAGTGTTTGGACTGATCAGGATCCACACGGGTTGCACTGCACTGCAGTGTTTTTGGACTGATCAGGATCCACACGGGTTGCACTGCACTGCAGTGTTTGGGCTGATCAGGATCCACACGGGTTGCACTGCACTGCAGTGTTTGGACTGATCAGGATCCACACGGGTTGCACTGCACTGCAGTGTTTGGGCTGATCAGGATCCACACGGGTTGCACTGCACTGCAGTGTTTGGACTGATCAGGATCCACAACGGGTTGCACTGCACTGCAGTGTTTGGGCTGATCAGGATCCACACGGGTTGCACTTCACTGCAGTGTTTGGGCTGATCAGGATCCACACGGGTTGCACCTTCACTGCAGTGTTTGGACTGATCAGGATCCACACGGGTTGCACTGCACTGCAGTGTTTGGGCTGATCAGGATCCACACGGGTTGCACTTCACTGCAGTGTTTGGACTGATCAGGATCCACACGGGTTGCACTTCACTGCAGTGTTTGGACTGATCAGGATCCACACGGGTTGCACTTCACTGCAGTGTTTGGACTGATCAGGATCCACACGGGTTGCACTTCACTGCAGTGTTTGGACTGATCAGGATCCACACGGGTTGCACTGCACTTGCAGTGTTTGGGCTGATCAGGATCCACACGGGTTGCACTGCACTGCAGTGTTTTGGACTGATCAGGATCCACACGGGTTGCACTGCACTGCAGTGTTTGGGCTGATCAGGATCCACACGGGTTGCACTGCACTGCAGTGTTTGGGCTGATCAGGATCCACACGGGTTGCACTGCACTGCAGTGTTTGGGCTGATCAGGATCCACACGGGTTGCACTGCACTGCAGTGTTTGGACTGATCAGGATCCACACGGGTTGCACTGCACTGCAATGTTTGGACTGATCAGGATCCACACGGGTTGCACTTCACTGCAGTGTTTGGGCTGATCAGGATCCACACGGGTTGCACTTCACTGCAGTGTTTGGCTGATCAGGATCCACACGGGTTGCACTTCACTGCAGTGTTTGGGCTGATCAGGATCCACACGGGTTGCACTGCACTGCAGTGTTTGGGCTGATCAGGATCCACACGGGTTGCACTTCACTGCAGTGTTTGGACTGATCAGGATCCACACGGGTTGCACTTCACTGCAGTGTTTGGACTGATCAGGATCCACACGGGTTGCACTGCACTGCAATGTTTGGACTGATCAGGATCCACACGGGTTGCACTTCACTGCAGTGTTTGGACTGATCAGGATCCACACGGGTTGCACTGCACTGCAGTGTTTGGGCTGATCAGGATCCACACGGGTTTTGCACTTCACTGCAGTGTTTGGACTGATCAGGATCCACACGGGTTGCACTTCACTGCAGTGTTTGGACTGATCAGGATCCACACGGGTTGCACTGCACTGCAATGATTTGGACTGATCAGGATCCACACGGGTTGCACTTCACTGCAGTGTTTGGACTGATCAGGATCCACACGGGTTGCACTGCACTGCAATGTTTGGACTGATCAGGATCCACACGGGTTGCACTTCACTGCAATGTTTGGACTGATCAGGATCCACACGGGTTGCACTTCACTGCAGTGTTTGGACTGATCAGGATCCACACGGGTTGCACTTCACTGCAGTGTTTGGACTGATCAGGATCCACACGGGTTGCACTGCACTGCAGTGTTTGGGCTGATCAGGATCCACACGGGTTGCACTTCACTGCAGTGTTTGGACTGATCAGGATCCACACGGGTTGCACTGCACTGCAGTGTTTGGGCTGATCAGGATCCACACGGGTTGCACTGCACTGCAGTGTTTGGACTGATCAGGATCCACACGGGTTGCACTTCACTGCAGTGTTTGGGACTGATCAGGATCACACGGGTTGCACTGCACTGCAGTGTTTGGGCTGATCAGGATCCACACGGGTTGCACTTCACTGCAGTGTTTGGACTGATCAGGATCCACACGGGTTGCACTGCACTGCAGTAGTTTGGGCTGATCAGGATCCACACGGGTTGCACTGCACTGCAATGTTTGGACTGATCAGGATCCACACGGGTTGCACTGCACTGCAGTGTTTGGGCTGATCAGGATCCACACGGGTTGCACTTCACTGCAGTGTTTGGACTGATCAGGATCCACACGGGTTGCACTGCACTGCAGTGTTTGGGCTGATCAGGATCCACACGGGTTGCACTTCACTGCAGTGTTTGGGCTGATCAGGATCCACACGGGTTGCACTGCACTGCAGTGTTTGGGCTGATCAGGATCCACACGGGTTGCACTGCACTGCAGTGTTTGGACTGATCAGGATCCACACGGGTTGCACTTGCACTGCAGTGTTTGGGCTGATCAGGATCCACACGGGTTGCACTGCACTGCAGTGTTTGGACTGATCAGGATCCACACGGGTTGCACTGCACTGCAGTGTTTGGACTGATCAGATCCACACGGGTTGCACTGCACTGCAGTGTTTGGACTGATCAGGATCCACACGGGTGCACTTCACTGCAGTGTTTGGACTGATCAGGATCCACACGGGTTGCACTGCACTGCAATGTTTGGACTGATCAGGATCCACACGGGTTGCACTGCACTGCAGTGTTTGGACTGATCAGGATCCACACGGGTTGCACTTCACTGCAGTGTTTGGACTGATCAGGATCCACACGGGTTGCACTTCACTGCGTGTTTGGACTGATCAGGATCCACACGGGTTGCACTGCACTGCAGTGTTTGGACTGATCAGGATCCACACGGGTTGCACTTCACTGCAGTGGTTTGGACTGATCAGGATCCACACGGGTTGCACTGCACTGCAGTGTTTGGACTGATCAGGATCCACACGGGTTGCACTGCACTGCAGTGTTTGGGCTGATCAGGATCCACACGGGTTGCACTTCACTGCAGTGTTTGGGCTGATCAGGTTCCATCACGGGTTGCACTTCACTGCAGTGTTTGGGCTGATCAGGATCCACACGGGTTTGCACTTCACTGCAGTGTTTGGGCTGATCAGGATCCACACGGGTTGCACTTCACTGCAGTGTTTGGACTGATCAGGATCCACACGGGTTGCACTTCACTGCATGTGTTTGGGCTGATCAGGATCCACACGGGTTGCACTTCACTGCAGTGTTTGGGGCTGATCAGGATCCACACGGGTTGCACTTCACTGCAGTGTTTGGACTGATCAGGACCACACGGGTTGCACTTCACTGCAGTGTTTGGGCTGATCAGGATCCACAACGGGTTGCACTTCAACTGCAGTGTTTGGACTGATCAGGATCCACACGGGTTGCACTTCACTGCAGTGTTTGGGCTGATCAGGATCCACACCGGGTTGCACTTCACTGCAGTGTTTGGTGGCTGATCAGGATCCACACGGGTTGCACTGCACTGCAGTGTTTGGACTGATCAGGATCCACACGGGTTGCACTGCACTGCAGTGTTTGGGCTGATCAGGATCCACACGGGTTGCACTGCACTGCAGTGTTTGGGACTGATCAGGATCCACACGGGTTGCACTGCACTGCAGTGTTTGGACTGATCAGGATCCACACGGGTTGCACTTCACTGCAGTGTTTGGGCTGATCAGGATCTTGATCGGGCTGTTCAGGATCTGCACTGTTTTGGGTGGATCACTGGTTGCACTGATCAGGATCTCCCCCTGGTCGGGCTGATCGCGATCTACACTGATTTGGATGATCAGATTTACTCTGGTCATACTGATCCGGTTCTACACTGTACAATGTACATAGGTTGGGCTGATCCGGATCTATACTGGTCGGGCTGATAAGGATCTATACTAGTCAGGCCGATAAGGATGTACACTAGTTTGGCTGATCAGTATCTACACTGGCAGGGAATATTAACTCTTGAAATCTACTCCCGTACCGTCAATAACAGTTGCTACGGGAGTAGATTGCAAGTTACTGTTCACAACTAGGGAAGGCGGTGCATGATGGCATCCTGGGGGTCGTTTCACTAAACTTCTTACAACTAAAATGTTCGTAAGTGCTTTTTTAGGATCGTCTGGCAATTTCAATTGATGGATTTACATTTATTGAACATAGGCTGCATATGAAACCTATGTTCAATAAATGTAAATCCAGTAATTGTTTACAAGAAAACTGTGTTAACCCTTTCCCTGATAGAGACGACTTTTGACGCCTCTGCAGAAGATGTCTTTAGAAAACATTGTGGGAAAAGGAGAAATTGCTTGTAATAAGCAATTTCTCCTTTTCCCACAAGTGTCTACTCTATCAGATAATTTAACCATCATTTGACCCAGCATTTGATTCTTTTATTCAGATGTTTTCGATTTGGATGAGTCGAAATATCGCAAAACAGGGAAAGAGTTAATGTGGAACTTACAGACTATCATAATTTTGCACTTATGAACATTTTAGTCGTACAAAGTTTGGTGAAACGGCCCCCAGTTCTCGACAACCACGCGTGTCTGTATTGCAGTGTTGGCGGCCCTCGAGTGTTATGACTGGCAGGGGAAGACGGTGCCCGATGGCATCGAGTTTTACCCCAAGAAGGAGGACCCATGCTACATGTGCCGCTGTGACAAGGGCTCGACGACGATGTGTAAGACAGTCTCGTGTGCCCCGCCCAACTGCCTCAACTGGCAGAAGCTGTCCGGGTGCTGCCAGTTCGAGTGCCTTGACGAGCCTCCGGAAGTTTCGGGGACAACTACACCGGGCCCCCCCGCCCGCCAACGGTGTCTC
>CM055277.1:37857242-38100599 GCA_029237695.1 Conchocele bisecta
CCAACGGTGTCTCTGGTAAGTGGATGACAGCCAGCACACCAACCAATTTTGTTTTAATCCCAACATTTCCTTGTTGGGTTGGGGTGGGGGGGGGGGCAAATGCTGGCATTGTAAAATTGTGGGCGGCTGCTTTGTAAAACAAACTTTTTAAAAATAGAGGCCTAAGCTGAAATAAAATTTCTCAGGCAATTTTGTGTATGTTTTATTGTTATTATTATTCAATGATAATGTCTGCTCCTGGTCACAAAGCATCTATATGGACATGAGTGGTCATATTTACAATGGTACCTCTCTAAACCGGGCACCACAGGGGCCACCAAGGGTGTCCCATTTAGAGGCAATCCACTTGGCAATGGTGGTGGTGTGTCTACAGATGGCGTGGTAGACACTGGTCCCTCGGGATATTCTCGAGAAACTCATTCTTTCTTTTGCTATAGTAATATAGTAATTTCACCTGGGGCCCATTTCACTAAACTTCTTACAACTAAAATGTTCAAATGTAAGATCGTCTGTAAATTTCAATTTATGGATCCTATGCTCAATAAATGTAAATCCAATAATTATTTACAAGAAAACATTGTTAAAGGTACATGCCCACTCAGTAGGCATAAAATGTTCTTTATAGGAATTAAATTAGTGTATAAGTGTGTCACTATTCCACCAGTTCTAAGCATTACGAGTGACCGCTATACAGATAAAATAATTTAGTAATATTTATTTTACTGATAGTAACGCGCGGTGGTATCAGGCTATTTTCATATGCAAATGAGGCATGATATTTTTTTAATTATTTATACTAATTAAATGCGTCACCTGAATAAATAATATTTTAGACAGATTATAAACTATGATCATTGCACATCAAAAAATAAATACAGATAATAAATAGTAACGTCCGTTAACATTTTAAGGAAACACGGTTACCGCCCCTGATATCAGTGTGGAAAGTTACGTCCGATATAAAATGTATAATAATGCCAATCGATACGCGGGGTAATGGTGAATGAATGTTTATTTTGCCAAAAAAATGTCTCAGATGATGTCTCTGTCTAGTTTGTGCCTACTGGGTGGGCATGTACCTTTAATGTTAAATTTACAGACTATCATAATTTTGCACATACGAACATTTTAGTCGTACAAAGTTTAGTGAAACGGCCCCCAGGTCAGTAATAGCTATCCAGTTTACCGTAACAGTTCTGATTAACCATTTCACCCGTAAGTAACTGGAATGGAATTTGATATGTTAATTTTGCAACCAATCCAATCGTCACAAAATGATTTTCACGAGCCTGCTCATCTGGATCTACACTTTTTGCCGATACCACTATACAGGCCTATGTTGCCAATACCACTATACAGGCCTGTGGACTGGTGTTGATAGGGTTAAAGTTGCTGTGTGTATAAACTCATAACCCTACACGTGGAGAAATTTATGGTCTCTGTTCAGAGAGACAATTGTATAGAGTTCACAGTTTGCATGTGAATATGTGGCTGTGACTGGAGACAAATGAAGATACTCAGAGCTCCAGATAAGCTGCATATTTGCTTAAATTCCCAATTAAAATTACCAAAAACCCAATTGAAATCAAAAGTAGTGAGTATCAAAAAGCAATATAAAATGTATGGTACCTTTATCATGCTGCAGTAAACAATAAACAGACCACAAATATAGCATATTTTTCTTATTTTCCATGAAAACACATCTTGGTATTTCATTAGAATTCTAATGAAATGCCAAGACATGTTTTCATTTCGAAGCAAACTATTCAATAATTGCTGTCTGTTGATGTTTAAAGAGTAGTGTGATTTCATTTTACCCAATTAAAATTTTGAAATACCCAATTGCTTCAGAAATGATTGAGTGACAATACTCCATTACTAATTCCTTATCTGGAGCCTGGATCCTGATAAAATAGCACACTGCTGTAGCATGATAGCGATCTATCTATAATATATTGCTGGTTAGAAGCATGGCGGGTGTTTCATTCATGGAATGGCAAACAGTGCAGATCCTGATCAGACTGTGCACAGGCTGATCTGGATCTACACTGGCCGCAAAACCCATAAGCCCCAGTTCTCCAGTCACAGCCACATATCTTGCTTACCTGTTGCCCTGATTACATGACAGACTTGTACGAGATCACTGCTGATTGGCAGAATACAAGATTTGTCTTGAACAGTATTGGAATTGCAGGAAACATTATAGAGTTATTAGAGTTGCCAATGTGAACATTGGGAGTTGTATCATGTGTATTGAGTCATGCAGTGCAGGCGAATACAGTCATGTCTGGTCAGTTATATCTAGCAGGTTCTTCCTGAATCAAGGTGTATGATCACGTGGTACTAACAACAACAACAAGTACCGATTCAAAGTACGTATTCTTTTATAGTGTCCTTATTGCGTAACGGATTTTGATGTAATATGGCGCATCAAACGTCATTTGTTAAGCTGCATTTGGTGGTCTCTTTATTTTCGCTGAAACTTCTGTCGTTTTTGCGAAGAATCGATTTCCGTGTCTCTGACACGGAAATCGATTCTTCGCAAAAACGACATACATGTACGTCTGTGCCAAACTCCCTTAGACCACCAAATGCAGCTCATGAAGACGCGTTTGCTGCGCCATATTTCATCAAAATCCGTTGCATATTAAGGAAAATATCAAATAATACTTACTTTGGAGTGGGCGACGTTGTTGTTGTTGTAACCACGTGATCATGCACCTTGTGAATGTGACTAAAATATTTGAGGATTTATTGGGAAACAACATCAGATGGAATTATGGCAAAATTGCGTTGAATAACGTCGCATACCATGATAATCACGGTTTATATACAGAATTTATTTTATATGAGTGGGTTTTCTAATTCCAGTTAAAAATATATTTTTTTCTTTATCAACTCGATTATCATTCACCACAACATCTTGGCATAAACATCAGTTGCTGTTACTGTAACAGAAAACACTGTATGGTAACAATATAACCTGATAATTTTTTGGAGACTATCAGACGCCTTAAACTGGTCCACAAAATATGCTATGTGTAAGTGCATTTGCCTGTGTTCTGATTCTAGTGTTGGTTATGAAACAAACAACCAAACGAACAAACAAAAACAGCCTGTGGTTTTACTACACGACATGGTGACAGTTTAGGTGTGGACCAGCCACCGGTATAGTAGTCTTATGGAGTGATCTTACACATACCAATATACAAATTACAATATGTCCGTGTATGTCCTGTTATTAATATTGAAATATTGAAATATTGAGTGTTTCATGGCCACTGTAGTTCTTGATCAGCTAGAACAGTCTTTTAAGACCTGTACTCGTTATGCCCCCGCCACCGAATGGTGAGGGGGGCATATAGTGTTACCGGCGTCCGTACGTGTATGTGCGCACGTCCGTCCCGAAACCTTAACGCTCAGGTAAATGGCTTATAATTTCTGTTTCCTTGCTTGGATCTGCTTCACATTTCACACACACACATTGCTGCAATGGTACTCTACCACCCTGTGACAAATCCACATTCATCCCGCCCTCGCTAAGCCCAGGGTCAAGGTCACAGACTTGGTGCATTCAAAACCTTAACGCTTGGGTAAATGGCTTATAATTTCTGTTTCCTTGTTTGCAAATGTGTCTCGTTTTCTTTGGCTGCCAATGGGGGCATTCATGCCACATTTATAGTTTTTATTATGTTATTGCAAATAGTTGAAAAATCACCCCATATCCACATTATTTTGACCATGTAAGCCCTATGACGTAGGCTAGATTAGATGGGTAGAAAATAATGTGTTCGGGACTTGATCATCTGTACGGTTTAGCGAGAATTCTGGTTTAGAAGGGATTCAGTTTATGATTGGGGAAATGGGGCTTATGTCTTTTGTGGATATTCAAAGCGAAGCATTACAGGTGTTTCATTGAATGAATGGCGAACAGAGCAAGCCCTGATCAGACTGCGCAGATGGGGCTACACTGATTGCATAACCCATAAATAAACCTCATTTCTCCAGTCGCAGCCACATGCTGTATTAGGCTACACATAGCATACCAAGAGCTTCACTGGTTAAATTGTCAATGAAGATATTTTAGTCGCAATACCTTAACATGGTCCCTTTTCGTACCTCACCACCATAGTGGAGGGAGTGTTTAGTGATGCCCTTGTCCGTCCATCCCATCCGTCCATCCTGTCTGTCCGTCCATCCATCACAAGGTTGAAGATTTTGTTTGAGCTGGTATGTTCAATAGTATTAGGCCTACAGCCACCATACATGCCATTGTTACACACTATCATGAACCTCTGATGTGATCCGCAACCCACTGTGAATCAAATTACACATTTTCTAGTTGTCATGACGAGTCACATACAGGGTTCAATCTAGGATTTCAGCATTTGGGGCCACTGACCATTCCATATTTTAAAGGGGCCACCCCTGAATAAACCTGAGCCATCACAAAAATATATGCCTTTTTCTCTGAAAAATTAACTATATTATCATAATTCTTACAAGTACACCTCATTTTATGCCAGATTCCTAAAAATGATGGGCCATCATGTCTCTTCACTAATTTTGGAGTGAACAATAGGAGCTATTGAGCTATTGGCCCCATAGCTGCCCCATAGCTGCCCCATAACTGCCCCATAGCTGCCCTAGATTGAACACTGCACATCATGACCTGGGTTGATTGTTTCAGATGCCCCAGCTGACCACACGATGACGGACCTGGGGCTGCGCCTGGTCGCCAGTACGGTGACCACCTTCCTGATACTCGCCTTGCTCCTCTTCTTAATCCACCGCGTCCGCCAGCGCCGCCTTCTCGTCTCACTCAGACGTAAGTGGCCACCCATACTCCATCATACAGTACAGGTAGGTCAGACATGGCCTGGACATAGACATTGTGGGACAACAACAACCATCTGACACTATCTGTCAGTGGCCACCCATACTCCATCATACAGTACAGGTAGGTCAGACATGGCCTGGACATAGACATTGTGGGACAACAACCACCATCTGACACTATTAGGGGACTTTCTACTGAATGATGCCTCGGCTAAGACATATACTGCCACCTCCTCGCATATATGAGACGAGCCACGTGATTTTGTACCTTCGAACATCTGCATAATTTCATTAAATACGTTTACAATTTACAATATTTTTCATAAATAAAGTCAAATGTTGACAAAATGTTCAGCTTACATGCGCATGTACTGAATGAAAATGAAAATTTTGGTCAAAGTTTAATGTAAAGGTGCAAATAAAATGTACCAACTTCATGCTGTTTCTGCCACAGGGCGCCGCCATTTTGAGACCCATGCACCTTTTTGACTGGAATAGCGTAACCCTGTACCAAGCTTACGTTCAGCCCCCTGTCTATCTGTTGTTCCATTACATGTAGCTGTGTGCTGTATGGATCGTCCTGGGGGTCTGGACATACAAACTATGGAGAAATATAACCATCAGCTGGGAATTCTCTGCTCAGAATGTGTTTCCTTTCAAGACTCACATAAAAAGAAACTAGCCCATTGCCTCTCTCTATGTTTGCAGGCTACAGGCGTAGAGAACGGTTTGAAGACGAAGACAACGTCAGTTACTCGCCGGAGTATTTTGGTATCCAGTGCCCACCGTATGAAGACCCCCCACCCCCGTACTCCCCACCGAAGCCCCACATTCACCACGGGGAACTACCTCCTCCATACGAAACCATTAACAGAAGTGGGAATTTCCAGAGCTTTGATGAGAACTCCCAAAATCAGGAAAGAAATCCATCACTGGCTACCTCATTTGATTGTGAGACTCAGTCTGTGGCTATAAATAGCAACAGAGTATTGAACGCTGGGAACTCTACTCGTGACGATGAAACTGACTCTAGTGGCGCTGTTCAACTCGGCAGTGACAATCAGGTGAGGAATGGCAGCATATCAGAGCCATCTGTGCCATTAAGATATTCAGGAAATAGCACAAGACCAAGTGTCCCAAGCACAATCTCCACCAATATCCATCACCGGAATTCTTTGAATGGTAACCAGGCGAGTGGCAACAACAATAGTTTCTCCAGTGTACAACATGTGGTCACCCCGAAGGACCTGCCAAGCCCGATTGTGCTGGGTACAGCGGTCCTGTGTATGACACACGTGTCTCAGACGCCGGAGTTCCCTGTAGGTGAGAGTCGCAGTGACAGCCAGGCCAACGAGGCGGACATAGAATCATCGGACAGCAGCGGCGATTGTAGCCCAGATTCCTTAGAATTGGAACGCGAGCACAAACAAAAGAAAGTAAATTTTAGTCCAAAGAGACAATCAAATTTGAAGAAAGTGAATGCTCACAACGAGAGTAGCGGTACTGCTGACCTACTGAGTGAGGATGCAGAGACAACAGTGAAACAGTTCCTGGACCGCCAGTTTGGTCCGCTGTCCAGGGTGCGGCATTACCCGACGACCATGTCGCAGTCGTGGACAAGTGCCGTGTTCATGTCTACGATGCCAGACTTGGCGGAAGGAGCGCTGCCAAACCTGAGGGAAAGTTGTTCAGTCGGGTCATTTAGTGCAAAGGATAGTCACAACACCGGTCCCAACCAAACTAGTGAGACTGATGCCACAAATAAATCTAAATCTGCTGGTAAAGTAGACAATCGGAAAGTGTCGCATTGCCGACTGTTAGGTAATGGCCGCTCCACTGATGAAACAAGGACACTGCCAGTTGGTCAGGCGGCTCGTGTCTCGTATGTGGAAGCTGGGGAGTTGTCCTCCAGTAGCCCGCCGGATACGCTGGCCGACGTTGACAGTAACGCAGCATCTGGCCGGTGTAGCCCCCATGGCAGCGAGGAAACGGACACGACGTGCAGCCTCACTGCAGAGAGCCTGGATTTGGCATCCGTGTCCCAGCTGGGTGAGTCGCGTGGCGACTCCCAGCGCCAGGCCGTGCTCCGTGAGCTGCGGCTCTCCCACCTCCTGTACAGCCCCCCGAGCAGCTTCGAGACGGCCATATCGCCCACATCCCCGCCCCGACTCAGCCAGACCTTCCAGATGCACCGATCCCAGAGCATGAACTCCGACAACTCCACATCCTCCGTCTGCTCGGAGACCGGCGAGAAAAGTCTGGCAGGCAGAATCCACGGGGTCGCCATCTCCAATGACGCAGCTTACCCAGAAAACTCGTACCGCAACCTGCTGCGGTCCTCCCTGCTGCCACAATCCTCCAATGAAGAGACAAATGCCAGCCCTGCGAATGGCGATGTTTCCACATCACAGGACTGCCAGCCTCGTAATGACTCACAACAACGGATAGACAGGTTTGTGGGTAGGAAATCTAACTCGGAAGACAAAGGTGCAACAAGGGAGCAGGACATGGTCAATAGAAATTACTTCAGCGATAACTGGACAAACATTAATTCTACAGACAAGGTACAGACTTTTGTAAATACAGCTGCTGCTAGTCTAAATAATCCTGATGAAAGTGAAGGTCAAGGTCACTGTCTTGTAAATGGAGCAACGACACAGTCTCCACAGAAACTGTCATACAATTTTGAGCCAAATTATAATTGGAACATCCACAACAAGTCCATCAATGATAAAGATGTGTCCAGTTTCTGTTCTCCAGAATCTAGTGCCAAATGCCAAGGTGAAGGTCCCGGCCATGTGGAGAATATATCCCCTGCCAGGTTGGTGCCCAGCAGTATAATGAGGGCGTGTGCCTCGCAGCTGTACAACTGTGAAACTGAGTCACGGGTCCCAAAGAAAGACAAACGGCCTGTAAGCATACAAAAACGCCACTCTGCAGGCTGTTTTCCTGTACATAAAAGCTCAACTGATGCAAACATTTCACCTTCTCTTGAACAGAAAAGATCAAAAGTTAAAGGGAATCCACCAAGAAAAAGATCACCGAAGGCTGTTAATGACATAGGACATAATGGATTTAGTGAATCTATATTTGCTGTGCCAAAACCCCGGACAGGCAGAAGTACTTGTAATGATAGGAAAGACTATGGCTTTGTTGACACACCAGCTCATTTAAGAAACTTGCAGGCCTGTGATGAGTCTGTGTCTGCCAGACACTCGCTGCATTCGGAGCCAGCCACTCCCGTTTCGCTGACTGGCCCCAGTGGCCAAAATGGGCCTCAAAAAGCAGCAACCGTCTCCAAGTCACATCGGCGGGCTCGATCGCTAGGCAAATCAGAACATTTTGTTGCTAGTTCAGAGAAAGCAAACAAAACATTGGACAATCATTCTAGTCGTAAATCTCACAATCGAAGGAAGAAAAACTGCCAGTCATTTCCTGGAAGTAATGCATTTCACCAGGAGTTGGAGCATGTATTGGAGAGTCAAAAACAAACGATACGCACCTCCGTTGCCAAGGCAATGGCAGGTAATGGTAAGAAGACTTCACAGAATGCAGTAACCCAGGTGTAGTAACTACTTGGCTGGGTGTTGCACGATAGGTGTATCTGTGTGCATGGAATTGCTGCCCTACTGTCTGTTTCACGAAACCTGCCCAAATTTTACGGCCAAATGAACAATGCAAAAACAATTATTTTTTTCTTCATGATATTAAGTTTTAGCCATATTTAAGAATGAATGAGCCTTTTCTTTATTTCTTCCAATTTGGTCCAATATTGATTTTATTACGACGCCCCCCCCCCCACCACCACCACCCTCCATGTCAAATCCCGATAGACATGAAGAATACTAGGAGGATTTAAGACAGGGAAATTGTTCTAATTTCAGAAATAGTGGACCGATTTTCAAAATTTTGTTTTGTTTTCTTGGTTAGATCATTTCCAAGCTAGCTAATCACGTTTCCAAAATTACTTGATGATTAAATGTATGCAAAATTATTATACTTCACTGTGATAATGTAATAAATTCAGTATAATAAAAATTAATAATTTTATCCTTA
The DNA here is from genome assembly GCA_029237695.1 of Conchocele bisecta. Lineage (NCBI taxonomy): Eukaryota > Metazoa > Mollusca > Bivalvia > Lucinida > Thyasiridae > Conchocele > Conchocele bisecta. The sequence goes on from CM055277.1 coordinate 37,866,138, forward strand.
AATTGAAAATTTCTCCCTCAAAGTATACTTTGCTAGATAGTATACTTTGCAATGTTTGTGAAATAGTCTACAGGTGTAGCGGTCGGACATGAACCAAGCCTGGTTTATCAGATGTCGGCCCATGTGTCTGTGTATTCTATCCATTCGTTGGAGCATGTGTAATACTCTGTATACTTGTATAGCTGTAACTGTCGTTGAACATGGGATTGAACATAGGCACTGTATCTCAGATGATGTCTAGCATATACAGTCGAACCTCCCCGAACAACACCCTCTCTACAACAACACCCTCTCTATAACGGCCGCTATTTTATATCCCAAATGGATGATTTACTCTGTATTTACGGTAACCTTTGTGCTGCTGAGCACTAAAATTGTCATCTGCTGTTGCTTTTGGTTTTATTTCTCAATAAAAACATGTTTTGACAGCATTGGAAATGATTCTAAAATGTTTCCAAAGCATGTTTTTGATGAGAATTATCGAAGAAAATAAATAAACAGCGGACGGCAAAATCTAATTTAGCATTAACCTCCCTACAACAGCCACCTCTCTACAACAGCCAGTTTTGCGTCTTCCCATGGGTGGCTGTTGTAGAGAGGTTGCACTGTACACTACATGTGTGTTGCTTTTTGCTCCATGCACAGCCCATCATTCAATCGCCTCATTGCTGAGGGCATTTGGTTGGGAGCATACGAAGGGTAAATTTAACGGTGAGTTTCATCCTTAACGGAATCTTGATAAGCCTGGTTTGGCCCTCAGGTAATATTTTTGCCTTCCTTGTTACTTGAGAGTTGAATCCAGTTATACCCTGTATAAAAGTAGTAAGATTAGTACTTATCCTATTTCTTTCAGGGAGTGGGGGCTTAGCAACTTAGTAGCCTATTTCACCAACATTGCAAAGTATACTTTTCTAGCAAAGTATACTTTGAGGGAGAAATTTTCAATTTTAGGATAAATTTATTAATTTTTAGCCAGGCTATTGGATTGGCGAAAGCCGGGCGGGCGGCGGGGGCGGGCGGGCGGCGGGCGGCGGGCGGCGGGCGGCGGGCGGGCGGCGTCCACAATCAATGTTAAGTTTTCGTGTTTGAGTCCATTTCTTTGTTACTGTACCACCTAGGACCACCAAACTTTCACAGCTTCATAATCAAGGGGTGCCCACCACATATCACTATCCAACATGTTACTTTTTTTTTAACTTGACCCATTTTTTCCGCGTAGTCGACTTAGCCATTTTCAATGTTAAGTTTTCGCGTTTACAATGTTAAGTTTTCGTGTTTAAGTCCATTTCTTTGGTACTGTACCACCTAGGACCAGCAAACTTTCACAGCTTCATAACCAAGGGGTGCCTACCACATACAACTATCCAACATGTGACCATTTTTTTACCTTCACCTATTATTTCTACGTAATTGACTTAGCCATTTTCAACGTTAACTTTTTAACGTACGTCTGGTTAGAGTTTTTTTGGTTAAAACTTTTTCGTTATACTATATCTCTGCAACTGCTTCGCCCATTACCTTGAAACTTCACATGGGTGTTTATCATCATCCATATTTTCATTCTAACCCCCAACCGTGCGGCCCCTGTGCCCAATGTCAAGGTCAAATTACTTTGAATTGTTTTGTTAAAGTTTTTTCGTGTACTATATCTCTGCAACTGCTTCACCCAATACCTTGATACTTCACATGGGTGTTTATCATCATTGTCGCACCTGCTTGCGGAAAGCGCGATCCTGTGCCCAATGTCAAGGTCAAATTACTTTGAATTTTTTTGTTAAAGTTTTTTTGTGTACTATCTCTGCAACTGCTTCACCAAATACCTTGATACTTCACATGGGTGTTTATCATCATTGTCGCACCTGCTTGCGAAAAGCGCGATCCTGTGCCCAATGTCAAGGTCAAGTTACTTTGAATTTTTTTGTTAAAGTTTTTTCGTGTACTATATCTCTGCAACTGCTTCACCCAATACCTTGATACTTCACATGGGTGTTTATCATCATTGTCGCACCTGCTTGCGGAAAGCGCGATCCTGTGCCCAATGTCAAGGTCAAATTACTTTGAATTTTTTTGTTAAAGTTTTTTCGTGTACTATATCTCTGCAACTGCTTCACCCAATATCTTGATACTTCACATGGGTGTTTATCATCATTGTCGCACCTGCTTCACCCATTACCTTGATACTTCACATGGGTGTTTATCATAATTGTCGCACCCGCTTGCGGAAAGCGCGATACGTCCGTCCGTCCGTCCGTACGTACGTACGTCTGTGTGTCCGGTTAATTTGTTTTTGTTAAAGTTTTTCCATCTACTATATCTATTTTTTTAGTGTCCATGCCTCGCCCCAAGGTGCGACATGCAGGCCACGGCCATCTAGTCTACAAAAAGTGGGTATAATTATGTTATCCAAGTGTCCATGCTTGGAAAAAACCTAGCCTTCGTGGCTTTGCCTCGTTTCTTGTTATTATACTGAATTTATTACATTATCACAGCCATTTTGGTTATGACAATGTAATAAATTCAGTATAATAATTCTGCATACTTTTAATCATCAAATATATGCAGTGGTTAGTTCTATATGAAATAATGCATTTTGAGAAAAATAAATGATTACTCCCTGAAAGTATACTTTACTAGAAAAGTATACTTTGCAATGTTGGTGAAATCGGCTACTGGTGTGGTGAGGATCTGGCACCAGGTCCGGTTATATTTTGAGGGCTGAATATATATTTTTTCTGTAAATATTCAGTTCTGATTTTGGGATATTCCCCCATCACAACAGGTGATGGGATTCGACCACATTCACCCGGCATAAAGTTACATTAGCTGTTGATAGGCCGTTAAACACCATTAAATGAAATGAAATCGCCCCATTGCAGAAACACTAGCATTCACAACACTATTTCCTTTTTTTATACAAATCACAATTTGGTTCAGAAATTTAATATAAATCTAAATTTAAAGCAATGATGAGTGTTTAAATAATCTGTTTCATTTCAGTCTCGGCATATCTGCCACCCAGTGCCTAAGTTCTTTTGTCTCGCCCCAACTAGTTTTGTGTCAAAAGAGTATTATACCCCAGATTTCAAATTCAATGCGTATTTTACTTTTACAAATGTATTACACATTTTCTTCCTTAATATTAAAAGTACATGCCCACTTAGTCGGCACACAATGTTTTTATAGGAATTAAACAAGTGTATAATTGTGTCATTATTATACCCCCACAAACAAAGTTTGAGGGGGTATATAGGAGTCAGCTTGTCGGTCTGTCGGTCGGTCGGTCTGTTGGAAATTCCCTTCCGCTCTATATCTTCTACACCCATGCATGGATTATCAAATGGCTTGGCACAAATGTTTCTCATGATGAGAAGGTGTGTCACGATCAATAACCACGCACCTATGTCCAAGGTCAAGGTCACAGATGAAGGTCAAAGGTCAAACCTATTGAAATTCCCTTCCGCTCTATATCTTCTACACTGTTGCATGTATTATCAAATGGCTTGGCACAAATGTTTCTCATGATGAGAAGGTGTGTCGCGATCAATAACCACGCACTACGTCCAAGGTCAAGGTCAGTTGAAGGTCAAAGGTCAAACCTATTGAAATTCCCTTCCGCTCTATATCTTCTACACCGATGCATGGATTATCAAATGGCTTGGCACAAATGTTTCTCATGATGAGAAGGTGTGTCGCGATCAATAACCATGCACCTACGTCCAAGGTCAAGGTCACAGTTGAAGGTCAAAGGTCAAAACTATTGAAATTCCCTTCCGCTCCTTCTACACCGATGCATGGATTATCAAATGCCTTGGCACAAATGTTTCTCAGGATGAGAAGGTGTGTCGCGATCAATAACCACGCACCTACGTCCAAGGTCAAGGTCACAGTTGAAGGTCAAAGGTCAAACCTATTGAAATTCCCTTCGCTCTATATCTTCTACACCGATGCATGGATTATCAAATGGCTTGGCACAAATGTTTCTCATGATGAGAAGGTGTGTCGCGATCAATAACCATGCACCTACGTCCAAGGTCAAGGTCACAGTTGAAGGTCAAAGGTCAAACCTATTGAAATTCCCTTCCGCTCTATATCTTCTACACCGATGCATGGATTATCAAATGCCTTGGCACAAATGTTTCTCAGGATGAGAAGGTGTGTCGCGATCAATAACCACGCACCTACGTCCAAGGTCAAGGTCACAGTTGAAGGTCAAAGGTCAAACCTATTGAAATTCCCTTCCGCTCTATATCTTCTACACCGATGCATGGATTATCAAATGCCTTGGCACAAATGTTTCTCAGGATGAGAAGGTGTGTCGCGATCAATAACCACGCACCTACGTCCAAGGTCAAGGTCACAGTTGAAGGTCAAAGGTCAAACCTATTGAAATTCCCTTCCGCTCTATATCTTCTACACCGATGCATGGATTATCAAATGGCTTGGCAAAAATGTTTCTCATGATGAGAAGGTGTGTCACGATCAATAACCACGCACCTACGTCCAAGGTCAAGGTCACAGTTGAAGGTCAAACCTATTGAAATTCCCTTCCGCTCTATATCTTCTACACCGATGCATGGATTATCACACTATGCCCAGGGTCAAGGTCACAGACTTGATGCGTTTGAAACCTTAACGCTCGGCTAAATGGCTTATAATCAAAAATGCCTCGTTTTATTTGGCTGCCAGTGGGGGTATTCGTGTGGCGACAGACCACATTTCTAGTTCCACCAGTTCTAAAACTTACGAGTGCCCGCTATACAGATATAATCATTTAGTAATATTTATTTTACTGATAGTGACTCGCGGTGATAACCGGCTATTTTCATATGCAAATGAGGCATGCTATTTTCTTTAATTAGTTATACTAAATGCGTCGCCTGAAAAAATATTTTCGAAAAATTATAAAGTATGATCATTGCACATCAAAAAATAAATACAGAGAAAAAAGAGTAATGTCTGTTAACATTTTAAGGAAACACGGTTATCGCCCTTGATATCAATGTGGAAATTTACATCTGATATAAAATGTATAATAATGCCAATCAATACATGGGGTAATGGTGAATAAATGTTTATTTTGCCAGAAAATCTCTCACTCTCTGATATAAAGAACATTTTGTGCCTACTGAGTGGGTATGTACCTTTAAATATGGAACAAATGATAATTTTTTATATTTTTTTAAATTCACTTATTTGAGCTGCAAAAATCAAACAGTAAGCAAACACTATTTGCAGCTCAACTATGTAAATTTTCAACTTTATTACAGTATTTGCACTACTCAATTTGAAAATCAATGCGTGTTTTCACTTTGCTGTGAGTATTTTGTACTCCCATTTTTGATAATCAATGCATATTCTGCTAAAATAAGTGTAAAATATGGCAATAGGCAGCTTATCTGGAGCTCTGTAGTGCTGCTACTATGTAGTAGGTGGGGAGAGGTTTGCATCACCCTGTGTACCAACAGTACCAACATGTTTACAACGTCATCACCACCTGGTGATTATGGCCTTTATGACCAGTGTAGTTCCTGTTCAACCTACACGGTCATGATGACTGATCAGGGTCTGCACTGTTTGCTACGAGAATGAATGAACCACATTTATTTGACACGCCATGTGATTTTGTATCTTAAGAACACATGCATTATCTCAGGTATTATTTTTCAAAATTTACGATATTTTCTGTAAATGACGTTGAAAGTTGGCGAAATTTTCATAGCAAATGCGGAATTATATTTTGCTATCTTTTGACATCATTTACAGAAAACATCACAGTTTCTGTTAATATACTGCATTAATATATCGCGCGTGTTTGTAGGTACAAAATCATATGGAGTGTCTCCTATTTGTGTTGGTTTGTTTGCTAATATTTGTGTTATTCCCTGGTTACTTTACTGTTTTGGTGTCTGGTGGCCTTTGCAGCCAACTGTAAACATATTGCTTGTTTGAAATTTGGTGTATTGCAGCTTGTAATTTTGTTACCACCTACTGTGAATGTCGTTATTATCAAAATCAACAATGGCCAGAAGGTGCTTTTTGTCACCTGTGGCCAATTAAAGGTAAAACAATCATGTACATGTATGTTGCTTTTTTATTTTTTAACTTTTATTTGACATTTACACATAGTATACCAAACTAGTTTATTGTACATGTTAACCCTTACTATGCTGAATTAAATTTTGTTGTCTGTCGGAAATGTTTTACTTTAACTATTTCTGGACAAAAACCTGTTTTGACAGTACATGAGAATCGTCTCCACTGGAGACGATTCTCATGTGCTGTTAAAACAGTTTTTTTTTTAAGAATTACGGCAAAAATTAAAAACAGCAGACAACACTTTCCGTCTCTAGCGTAGTGAGGGTTAATGAACACTGTGTAGTCTTATCTGGCTGAAATGGATCTGCGGATTTGGCTCCATTACATTGTATTTTGAATGGGTAAACATTTGTTTTTGCCTCCCATTGAAACACAATAGAACGCAAGACACCAATATTTTTCTATATTGACGATTGGCGAGTTCATATTGGTCAGTGCCGGAACAATGTTTCAAATCGCAAAATAGTTCCTTCTAAATGACCACTAATTTGTTTACCGGTATTTTATTTATATTTAAAATATTTTTGAGACACATATAAAGTGCGAGTGATGTACATATATAATAAATAAAAATGGTATTTGATTGTATGTGGATATATGCCACTCATTCCGCCGCGCAACGATATTGTGCCCCAGAAATCACGCAATATCGCACGCTGCGGAACTTGTGCATATATCCACATGCAAATCAAATAACCTATAATTGTTGTGTGTATTTTGTACCCCCACTTTTGAAAATAAATGCATATTGAAGAAAATAAATGGGTAAAATACAACAATACCCACCTCAGAAAATAACAAAAAATATGTTGCAGTGTGACAAACAAAATTCAGTACCTGTTTGATATTGGAAATAAATGTGAGTAATCCATTTACAACCACATGCATTTGGCGTGTTTTGGCTTTTGTCGGTACTGCTATAAATGAACGGCGCTGGTAATACTGAATACATTACAATGATTACTTTCCTTGAGATTAAATAACGCCATTTGCTTTGGTATTTATTATAAGGTGTACGCGGTACAACTTCTGGTCGGACACAAGCTCGTATTGTAAGAAAATAACATGTTTAAAATTGTAGTTTTCTATGTATTTCTGCAGGATAACGATAATTCTCAAATGAACTTGCCACTTCAATATTGACGTTAGAGCCTTAAAGACATCATTTCATTTGTTATGATGCGAGGTCGTGTCCGACCTAGGAAAACCAGTTGTAATTCTATATTCTTTGCATAATTATGTCCTAATCATGCTATTTTAGCAAGATAACAATAATTCTCAAATGAACATGTGCACTTTCCGCCAAAATATTTACATTAGCGTTAATAAAATCGAGGAATTTGTTGTGATACGAGGTCGTGTCCGACCCAACTTATAAAGCCTTGTTGATATATATAGTATAGCTGAAACAAGACTTCAGGTTAGGTGGCGGGGGGGGGGGGAGACTTCTTAATTGATATAGTTTACCGGTACTATATTTTCGAACTAGTACCATTTGTTCATCGACGGAGACTGCTAGGTGGGTCCGGCGGTATGCCATCCAGAATATTTGTTATATCTACACCCGATTTTGCTGCATTCTAACTCATTTTAGAGCAAAAATATCTTTACTCGCCAAATTTTAGGGGGGGGGGGGGAGGTGGTGGGCGCCAGGTTTTCCCCTACGTGAATCCGCCCTTGATACCTATGTTTACAAAAATAAAATATGCATTGAATTTGCAATCAGAGCGTACCATACAGCAAGTTTATATAGAAGATTTGATGGGAAGAATAATGGTAACTTAGGACTTTTTCAACATTTGTAAATCATGACCAACTTTCCCATTCAATATACCGGTAATCAATTTTCTGAGGACAATAAAGCTACTTCTGTGACTAAATGTCGATCAGCGTAGGCCCTGATCAGACTGTGTGGATGCTCTGGCTGATAGCCGATTTCATCAAAATTGCAAAGTATACTTATCTAGCAAAGTATACTTTGAGGGAGTAATCATTTACTTTTCCCGAAATGCATTATTTCAACTAACGACTGCATAAATTTGATGATTAAAAGTTTGCGGAATTATTATACTGAATTTATTACATTATCACAGCCAAAATTGCTGTGATAATGTAATAAATTTAGTATAATAAAAATTAATAAATTTATCCTTAAATTGAAAATTTCTCCCTCAAAGTGTATTTAGCAAGCTAAGTATACTTTGCAATTTTTGTGAAATAGGCAGGGCCGATGCCGGTCACAGACGTCGTAAGGTGAGTTTCCTTAGCAGATACACAATAAATGTACACTCCACAGTATTATTCATTATTGTTGCCCTGTGTTTGTTATTATGATTGCTGGTATCTTCATAGAATCTCAATTATACATGTTCTTTTCTATATGAGACACGCCATTTGATTTTGTACCTTCGGACATCTGCGTAATTTCATGAAATACGTTTACAAAATTTACAATATATTGCATAAATGGCGTCAAAAGTTAACAACATTTTCAGAGTACATTCTACATTTATGAAAAATATTGTAAATTTTGTAAACGTATTTAATGAAATTACGCAGATGTCCTAAGGTACAAAATCACATGGCGTGTCTAATATGTGACTGGAAAACTGGCGCTTATGTCATTTGTGACCAGTGTAGACACATATTTCAAGTGTTGTTCTTCTAACAAACAGGATATATACCCGAAAGACTACTTGAGAAATCTTTATATGCACAGCAAGACTGGCCACAAATGCCAGGTCCTATTTCTCCAGTCGCCACCACACATGACGAGATGCTTTATCTTTTTACGATAATGTAAAAATTTGTTACTGCGAAATACATACATCCTATAATAATGAACCTCTAAACCGGAGACCGTCGCAGGTGCCCATGGTGTCCAGTTTATAAGAGGTTCCACTGCTGATTTGTAATGTGCCCCTCCCACATGTATTCCTGTCCTTATTATATGACCCAACGTGGTGGTTGATTGGGAGCATGTGATGGGTAATTTAATGATTGGGATTCATCCTTACCGGAATCCCGTCCGGAGGCCTGGTTTGATTCTCAGGTATGTCTTTGGCATTCTTGTATGTGAGAGTTGCATCTGGTTATACCACTTATGAGTAATATGATTATTCCTAATCCTATTACTTTTAGGGGAAGAGGCCTAGCGTGGCGTGGTATGAACCTGGCACCATGTCGGGTTATTCTAATTTCAGGGCTGAATATATATTTTTTCGATGTAAATATTCCATTTTGATTTTGAGATTTCCCCCCAGTGCAGCAGGTTAAAGGCAGGATCGAACCGTTGGTCCGGCCTTAAATGATCTTAGCTGTTAATAGGCTGTTAGACACCAGTAAATCAGATCAATCTAGAAAGGATGTAAACTTCAATCAGCCAATCCATCAAGATGTATAAGTGTATTCTGATCAAGGCCATGTCATTACACATTGTGTAAATATTATGTTTTACTAAATCAAATCTGGTTTACTAATTTGTTATATGATATTATTTTCGTACTTGTACATGCATTTTGATATTGGCTTGGGAAGCCCATGTATCCATGTTCATATATACCTGACCGCATTAACCCTTTTTATGGTGAGGATTCACCATTTTTGTGAGAAATAGAAATATTTTCTTTATTTCTACTCTAAAGTATATGTTGTTACAACTCATTTGAACCGTCTCTCAGAGACGGTTCAAATGAGTGGTAACAACATATGCTTTTATATAGACATAATAAAATAGATAAGAATGTGTCGAACATTTTGACATCTGTTCATTGTATGTTGAGATTTAACAGGTTGGTTGGCAGTGACATATTTTGAGTTTATGAGTTTATGGCATTTCAGCGGCGACAGGTTGGGAGCATGCAAATGATAATTTAACGATCGGGTTCGTCCTTAACGGAATGTCGATGTCCCTGGTTTTGTCCTCGGGTACATTTTTGGCTTTCTTGAACATAAGTGAATTAGGTTATACCCATTATAAAAGTAGTAAGAGTAGTACTAATCCTATTATTTTCACGGATGGGTTCCAAGTTAGATTTGTGTGGTGATGATTTGACACCAGATTATGTTATTCTAGTTGCAGGACTGATTTATTGGTGTTTAACGGCCTATCAACAACTAAGGTCATTTAAGGCCGGGCCAACAAGTTCGAGCCCGTATTCAACCTGCTGCATTGGGGGGAAATCCAAAAATCAGAACGGAATATTTACATTGAAAAAGATATATTCAGCCCTGAGTTTCAGGACTGAATATAGTGGGTGGTGGTCGGGCGAATGAGACGGCGTAAATTAACGGTAGGGGTTACTCCTTATAGGAATCACTATTTGCCTGGTACGTTTTTGTCTTTGGCTCTTTTGTTACCTGGGAGTTGAATTGGGTTATTGCTCATTTAATATAAAAGTAATAAGATTATTACTGATCCTATTGCTTTTGGGAGGGGCCAAGTGATTCTGGTGTGGCGATGACCTGACATCAGATCAGGATTATTCTGATTTCAGGGCTGAATATATAGTTTTGTTATTGTAAATATTCAGTTCTGATTTTGGGATTTTCCCCCCATTTGTACATGTACTTGAAAATGTACATGTACTTGTACAGGTAATATATGGGATTTAGTACTAAACCCTTTGACCCGGCCTTAAATGACATTAGCTGTTGATAGGCCGTTAAACCCCAACAAACAAACAAACAGGACTGAATATATGATTTTATGTAAATATTCAGTTCTGATTTGGGGATCCACCCACCTCCCCATACAGGTGAAACACGAGATTTGGCCTTTCTTAGCTGTTGACAAGCCATTAAACACAATTAAATCTATATAAATTTCAAGATGTGTGGCCAGTCTAGCACCTGATCACGTCACGACATATGGCTCTGCCAACAGACGACATAAACCCAGCTTCTGTTTCATTGTGATCCAGTATACATGTATGTCCATAGCATTGTGTTCCTAAATATCTGTAGACGAAGTATATTTCGCCTATTTCATGCCATGTATACAGTTCTTTGACAGAAAACATATAAATATTTTCCTATTCATGCATAAATTGTGACCACTCATTAGAATAGTATCATGAAGAGCATTCAACTGGGGGCCGTTTCACTAAACTTTGTACGACTAAAATGTTTCCAAGTGCAAATTTTGGATCGTCTGGAAATTTCAATTGATGGATTTACATTTATTGAGCATAGGCTGCATATAAATGTAAATCCAATCATTGTTTACAAGAAAACATTGTTAATGTAATTTACAGACTATCATATTTTTGCACTTACGAACATGTTAGTCATACAAAGTTTAGTGAAACGGGCCCCAGGTGCACAAGACATATTTTCGTTGAGAAATAAGGAACTGTCGCCACATATAAATCTGTATCCTGCATGAAGTTGATTCATGAATTTTTTGTGAATTGTGCCGATATATTGAGGGAGACAGTAGAAGCAATTTGTGTCTCTATCTCAACATGAAGATTTGATTGATACTGCCATTTTAACTGGTTTTCTAGCCATCCTTTGTTTAAGTCTTCATTACAATGCAGACACATGTTTATCTGTTGTTGTCGTGTCATAAATACATGTCGGCCTTCGGTTGACAACAGGGTTATTACAACATTCACAGTCTCTAGTCCCTAGACGTTGGCTGGTAAACAGTGTAGAACATGATCAGGCCGTGTGAATGTGCAGGAAGGTCCGGTCTACACTGGTTGCTAAGACGATAAGTCTGGTATGTGGTCCATTTGACCAACACCCGTGTCTGTTGTCCACATGTCTCCGCTGTAACGGTGTGGCTCACATGTTTCTCCTGTCCTGGATCTGCCATTCAGTGTGGGTAAAGTACGCGGCACAAGCCTGCTGTTAACCCTTTCAACCCTAGAGGCCAAAAAGTCAACTTGTGTAAACACTGTAGATCCAGATGTGCTGGCGCGTAACGAGCCGCCTCATCAGGATCTGCAGCATTTGTCACTATTGTTCACCTATAAAAGTATTAGCATTTTGTCGTCAATGGAAATCCCAAACTTAATTTGAAAAAGTCGGTGTAGGGTATCCAGGGTTGAATCGGTTGAGGACCGGTGGAACAATTTCCCAAATTTGTCCACTACAACAGCTGGAGCAGTTTTGATGGGAAATACCATATGATGGTATCGCCATCCTCACAAGATTAGCTCACAAGTTACGTAGAGAAAACTTACATAAATTTAAGTTTTCTCTTAATAACTTGTGAACAGCATCATCAGCAGGCGGTACTGTGTACATTGCCCGCCGTGATACATTCGTGACCTAGGCCGTTCTAGTTCTAGCTTTACTAATTTACCATGTGTGGTTACTTGTACGTCCAGCTATTTCTCCGGTTTTCTATAAAATTATAACATAACAATTACATATAAACAGTTGTCATGGATATGGCCTTTTATCTTTATTATAAACCTACAACTGGCATTAGTTATATAAAGGTTCCTTTAAAGGCGCTGTGTCTCGGATGAGGTCTCAAATATACAATACCGGGTATGTACTTTTTCTATTCATGTACAATCACAGGTGATGGGGGAAAAATCACATGACAGTGTATAGTATATTATTAATATTTATACAACCAGAGATTATCAAATTATTTTTTCTCATCACCTGTGTCGGTGGTTGGTCCGGAGCATGCGATGGGTAATTTAACGATCGGGGTTCATCCTTGCCGGGCCTCGTGCAGGCACCGGGGCGGGATCAACTGATCCTGAGAATAGTGCTGCAGTAGCCATTGCTTGTCGTAAAAGGCGACTAAACTGGCTTAACGATTGGGTTCATACTTTCCGGAACCCACTATACCGGATTTGGCCCTCATGTACATTTTTTGTATGTGAGAGTTGAGTCAGGCTATGCCCCATATATAAAAGTAAGATTAGCGCTAATCCTATTACTTTTAGGGGATGGGATAAATGATGCTGGTGTGGCGAGGGCCTGGCACCAGATCAGGTTGTTCTAATTTCAGGACTGAATATATATTTTGATTGTAAATATTGAGTTCTAAAGTTGGGATTTACCCCCCTCGGACAGGTGGATACGGGACACGACCCCGTTGACCCGTCTGCATGTAGACTCCCTGAGGCTTGTACCTCTATGTCAGAAAAGCGGACGTTAAACCCTATTCACTCACTCACTCACTCATCCTTGCCGGAATGCCGACTTAGATGGTTGGCCCTCGTGTATATTTGTACATTTTCGGCCTTCTGATACTTGAGAGCTAAATCCTGTTATACCCCATTAAAAAGTAATAAGGTTAGTACTGATTATATTACTTTTGAGGTTGGAGCTCAGTGACTGGTGTGGAATGGACCTGGCACCAGGATGTATATGTTTTTATGTAAATATTCAGTTCTCATTTTGGGAATTTCCCTCATGATGGACAGGTTAAATACGGGATAGTCCAACCCGTTGGCCCGACCCTAGCTGTTGATAGGCCGTTGTGTTTAATGTACCCCAGTACAACCCGGTATGTTTAATATTGATATGGTTTCACTCTTCTTTATCTGTTCAAAGGACACACAGGTTTTTCAGTGCTCATATACATGTACATAAATGTACCTAACTTATCCACATATTCACTGCTTATGCAACTTTCTTGGTAAGAATCCCAGTAAGGATGGATTCACCAGTGGGAGTGAATCCCAGTAAGGATGGATTCTCCAGTTGGAGTGAATCCCTGTAAGGATGGATTCTCCAGTTGGAGGAATCCCTGTAAGGATGGATTCTCCAGTGGGAGTGAATCCCAGTAAGGATGGATTCTCCAGTTGGAGGAATCCCTGCAAGGATGGATTCTCCAGTGGGAGTGAATCCCTGCAAGGATGGATGAATCCCAGCAAGGATGGATTCACAAGTGGGTATGAATCCCAGTAAGGATGAATTCACCAGTGGGTATGAATCCCAGTAGGATGGATTGACATGTGGGTATGAATCCCAGCAAGGATGGATTCACATGTGGATATGAATCCCAGTCAGGATGGATTCACAAGTGGGAGTGAATCCCAACAAGGATGGATTTACATGTGGGTATGAATCCCAGCAAGGATGGATTCACAAGTGGGCATGAATCCAAGTAAGGGTGGTTTCATCAGTGGGTATGAATCCCAGTAAGGATTAATTCACCAGTGGGTATGAATCCCAGTAAGGATGGATTCACCAGTGAGAGTGAATCCCAGTAAGGATGGATTCACCAGTGGGAGTGAATCCCAATAAGATTAGATTTACAGTTCTCCCATCCTTACTGCGATCGGGATGTTCTGGAGTGGGCTTTGTCCCAGCAATTGTTGCTGGTCTATGCAATGGGGGAGTGAATCCCAGTAAGGATGGATTCTCCAGTGATGGATTCTCCAGTGGGAGTGAATCCCAGTAAGGATGGATTCTCCAGTGGGAGTGAATCCCAGTAAGGATGGATTCTCCAGTTGGAGTGAATCCCTGTAAGGATGGATTCTCCAGTGGGAGTGAATCCATGTAAGGATAGATTCTCCAGTTGGAATGAATCCCTGTAAGGATGGATTCTCCAGTGGGAGTGAATCCCTGTAAGGATGGACTCTCCAGTTGGAGTGAATCCCAGTAAGGATGGATTCTCCAGTGGGAGTGAATCCCAGTAAGGATGGATTCACCAGTGGGTATGAATCCCAGCAAGATGGATTCACCAGTAGGTATGAATCCCAGTAAGGATGGATTCACCAGTGGGAGTGAATCCCAGTAAGGATGGATTCACCAGTGGGTATGAATCCCAGCAAGGATGGATTTACCAGTGGCAAGGATGGATTCACCAGTGGGTATGAATCCCAGCAATGATGGATTCACCAGTAGGTATGAATCCCAGTAAGGATGGATTCACCAGTGGTAAGGATGGATTCTCCAGTGGGAGTGAATCCATGTAAGGATAGATTCTCCAGTTGGAATGAATCCCTGTAAGGATGGATTCTCCAGTGGGAGTGAATCCCTGTAAGGATGGATTCTGTAGTTGGAGTGAATCCCAGTAAGGATGGATTCTCCAGTGATGGATTCTCCAGTGGGAGTGAATCCCAGTAAGGATGGATTCTCCAGTGGGAGTGAATCCCAGTAAGGATGGATTCTCCAGTGGGAGTGAATCCCAGTAAGGATGTATTCTCCAGTTGGAGTGAATCCCTGTAAGGATGGATTCTCCAGTGATGGATTCTCCAGTGGGAGTGAATCCCAGTAAGGATGGATTCTCCAGTGGGAGTGAATCCCAGTAAGGATGGATTCTCCAGTGGGAGTGAATCCCAGTAAGGATGTATTCTCCAGTTGGAGTGAATCCCTGTAAGGATGGATTCTCCAGTGGGAGTGAATCCCAGTAAGGATGTATTCTCCAGTTGGAGTGAATCCCTGTAAGGATGGATTCTCCAGTGGGAGTGAATCCCAGTAAGGATGGATTCGCCAGTGGGTATGAATCCCAGTAAGGATGGATTCACCAGTGGGTATGAATCCCAGCAAGGATGGATTTGCCAGTGGTAAGGATGGATTCATCAGTAGGTATGAATCCCATCAAGGATAGATTCACCAGTAGGTATGAATCCCAGTAAGGATGGATTCACCAGTGGCAAGGATGGATTCACCAGTGGGTATGAATACCAGCAAGGTTGGATTCACCAGCGGGTATGAATCCCAGCAAGGATGGATTCACCAGTGATAATGATGAATCCACCAGCGGGTATGAATCCAAGCAAGGATGGATTCACCAGTGGGTATGAATACCAGCAAGGTTGGATTCACCAGCGGGTATGAATCCCAAACAAGGATGGATTCACCAGCGATAATGATGAATCCACCAGCGGGTATGAATCCAAGCAAGGATGGATCATCAGCGGGTATGCATCCCAGCAAGATGGATTCACCAGTGGGTATGAATCCCAGTAAGGATGGACTCATCAATGGGTATGAATCCCATTAAGGATGGATTCACCAGTAGGTATGAATCCCAGTAAGGATGGATTCACCAGTGGCAAGGATGGATTCACCAGTGGGTATGAATACCAGCAAGGTTGGATTCAGCAGCGGGTATGAATCCCAGCAAGGATGGATTCACCAGTGATAATGATGAATCCACCAGCGGGTATGAATCCAAGCAAGGATGGATTCACCAGTGGGTATGAATAATACCAGCAAGGTTGGATTCACCAGCGGGTATGAATCCCAGCAAGGATGGATTCACCAACGATAATGATGAATCCACCAGCGGGTATGAATCCAAGCAAGGATGGATTCACCAGTGGGTATGAATAATACCAGCAAGGTTGGATTCACCAGCGGGTATGAATCCCAGCAAGGATGGATTCACCAGCGATAATGATGAATCCACCAGCGGGTATGAATCCAAGCAAGGATGGATTCACCAGTGGGTATGCATCCCAGCAAGATGGATCACCAGTGAGTATGAATCCCAGTAAGGATGGACTCATCAGTGGGTATGAATCCCATCAAGGATGGATTCACCAGTAGGTATGAATTCCAAGTAAGGATGGCTTCATCCAAGGCACGGATGGATTCACCAGTGGGTATGAATACCAGCCCAAGGTTGGATTCACCAAGCGGTATGGAAAGTTCCCAGCAAGGATGGATTCACCAGTGAAAAAGATGAATCCACCAGTGGTATGAATCCAAGTAAGGAGGATTCACCATTGTGGGTATCAATCCCAGTAAGGATGGATTCACCAGTGGGTAGTGAATCCCAGGGTAACCGGATGGATTCACCAAGGTGGGAGGGAGAATCCCAGTAAGGATGGAATCACCAGTGGGAAGGTTGAAACCCAATATTATATTTACAGTTCTCCCATCCTTACTGCGATCGGGATGTTCTGGAGTGGGCTTTGTCCCAGCAATTGTTGCTGGTCTATGGAATGGGGGCATCTGCTGCCTGTTTCGCACAAACTGTCCACTTTTTATGGTTACATCATGGGAAAAACAATATTTCTTTACTATTCATACTTTTTAACAAAGTTTAAAAATGAAACTATTACGAAAAAACTATGTCACTATGTTAAATGCCCATATACATCTTCTGTGGGGATTTAACATGGGGGGGAATGTTTCCAATTTCAGAAATAGTTGACCAATTTTCAAAATTTAATTTGATGTAAATATTCTGTTCTGATTTTGAGATTGTCCTTCCAATGCAGCAGGTTAAATACAGGATCGAACCCGTTGGCCCAGGCTTAAATGACCGTAGCTGTTGATAGGCCGTTAAACAACAACAAATCAAATCAATCTTGGATCATTTTGAAGCTATCTAGCCAAGTTTCGGACTCTAATTGTATTTATTTTTGTTTTTGGACTCCATCGGGTTTTTCCAGCTCCTTCCCTCCCCCCATGTTAAATTCCTATATACAAGTCAATTTTCATAATAAAAGCAACATTTGACTCAAAACAAGCCTCATTCTTAAAGGTACATGCCCACGCAGTAGGCACATGTTGTTCATAGGAATTAAATAAGTGTATAATTGTGTCACTATTCCACCAGTTATAAAACTCCTGAGTACCCTCTATACAGATATAATCATTTAGTAATATGTATTTTACTGATAGTGACGCGCGGTGGTATCAGGATATTTTCATATGCAAATGAGGCACGATATTTTTTAATTATTTATACTAACTAAATGTGTCGCCTGAAAAAATTATATTTTCAACAGATTATAAAGTATGATCATTGCACATCACAAAATAAATACAGAGAATAAACAGTAATGTCCGTTAACATTTTAAGGAAACACAGTTATCGCCCCTGATATCAGTGTGGAAAGTTACTTCTGATATAAAATGTATAATAATGTCAATCAATACGTGGGGTGATGGTGCATGAATGTTTATTTTGCCAGAAAATGTCTCCGATGATGTCTCTGATATAAAGAACATTTTGTGACTACTGAGTGGGCATGTACCTTTAAATCTGATAAAATTTACTATACCGGTAACCGTTCAAAATATCGATTGCATTGTTGATATAGCCGCACAATTTGGACAGTTTCGTGAAACTGACAGTCGATGCTGGGATCGCACCACTAACACGGACAGCCTGGATATCAACACTAAACTGATGGTGTAATAAATGAAGCCACAAACTATGGTATATTGTCACCGTGTCGGCATTTAATGGACACGTTACATACACATCTACACACTAGCGGCACAAGCTATAATGAACAGTAAAATCATAACATGATATGGGTAACAGGCCGACAAATGGCACCAGAGGAGTCACGGGCTGGGATGGACACGCACACTGAAGCCTTGTAACAATTGTAGATCCCGGCACTCTTGTCTATTCACACTGCTGCTAATATTGGCGCTAGTTCCGAGTGCAAGCGCATGTTTATCTGGTTGCATTTCTATATGTCCATATTCTCAGCCTAGACCGATTTATGGCCATTCCACTGCCACCGGTGCTGCACTCCACACCATCGTAAAATGTTTCATGTCGACATAGGCGCTGTATTCCCGACAAATTCCCATTCAGCTATTAGCAGAATATAATCCATAAACACATTTTCGCCTAGTAACCGGTTACTAGACGAAAAATGTGTTTATGCGATAGCTCGAAGTGGAGTGGAGTGTCATCTAGTCAGGAAACCAGCGAGTTTTTCGAATTTTCCGCCGATGCGGAGTGCAGCACCAGTGATTGCTACACTGGAGATACAGGGCAGACTTCTACACAATCTGATCTGGGTCACTGCTGTTGGCCAGTCACTCCGATAGACCACAGTACCAGGTCATGCCAATGTGCTGAGGATGTACTGGAATCATGTACCAAATTCAAGCAGTTTTGATTGGTTGAACCAGATTTGACCAATGATATTGTTTTATTTGTAGTTCCAGTATAGAGTAGTAGAGTATAGTATTTATAATACAGTGCCACATCACAAACCAGGTTCCATCTGTCGGCGACAATGAAAAAGGAAAAAAAAAACATGATTGTGGCTGTGACTGAAGGAATAGGGATTATGGCATTTGTCACCCGTGTATATCCAGATCAGCCTGCATATCCGCAGTCTGAACAGGCTCCACACGGTTACCATCCAGTCAGTGAAACCATGAGACACGCCATATTCTTAGGTACAAAATCACATGACGTGTCTCGTATATCATTGCCAGACAGCAGGGATGTGTTAGTTGACCAGGAGACAGACTGGCCCCATTTCTCCAGTGACAGCCACGTGTATGTAACCATGGCAGTCAGCTGATGGAAACATTCAATAATTCAAATCGCAAGTACAGTAGGTGGACAGAAGTAATTTCCCGAAAGTTAAAATCTCATAGACTTGCATATATTTCCATCTTTACTCTCAAATATGTAACTCCGTATATACTTTACCAATTTGAATGACATATAAAGTGTTTGAAAGAAAATAGATTTATGCAGAATATTAATGTTTTGGTTTCTGATTATCACAAGCTACGTCACCATTGACATCAATGGCAACAGCATTTCCAAAACATTCCCATATGTTTATCTGCATGCATCTTGTAAATTACTTTGAATATTGAATACACATATGAATCAAATTATATTGGCTACTCAATGTATTTTATTTCATTAAAATCTGAAAAGTATATTTGAAGTAACAAGCTAACAAGCACAAATACTTGTAAGTTTATGGGATTCAATGGGTGGGAAATTACTTCTGTCCAACATCCGTACATGTTGTGGTTACTCAGTTGAACACGAGTTATCGCTGCATAAAACCCCGACAAAAACGAACCACACACCCGTTTGCCAATATACGACTGTATAATTACATAAGACGAAAGCGTTTTTGTTACATTCACGTAACTCACTATGGTGAGAAAATGTGTATTCGTGCCCGGCTAGCTCAGTTGGTTAGAGCGATGGTACGGTAAACCAGAGGTCCCGGGTTCGAGCCCCGGGTCGGTGCACATTTTTCTCACCCTGTGACATTTGGCGCCCAACGAGGGACCGTGACTGATAAATACTGCCCAAATTGTACCAAAAATATGGAATTCAGATACAAATTAAATATAGAATTCGGGGACAAATTTCAATCTGGCGGGGAAGTATGTCACGGTACGTAAGTCGGTTAGAGCGATGGTACGGTAATCCAGAGGTCCCTGGTTCGAGCCTCGGGTAGGATATGCAGCTTTCTCACCCTGTGACATTCACACCGTTGTTTATTTCCAAAATTGGAAGAGAAAATACAGTGGTTTGAAATCGTCATAAACCTTACAAACTGCCACACAGTGAAATTATCCTTTTACAACTTCAACACAGTGTGTGTGTTTCTTTTTCGTTCGGTATGCACATATTTTCATCAAGAAATAAGAAAAGTAATAGTGCAACTTCAATGGCGGGTTGACTGTAGTGGGTTAAACTATCTGCACACAGAGCTCCAGATAAGCTGCATATTTGCTTAAATACCCAATTAAATTGCCAAAAACCCAATTGAAATCAGAAGTAGCGAGTATCAAAAAGCAATAAAAATTGTGTGGTACCTTTATCATGCTGCAGAACAAAATAAACAGACCACAAATATAGCATATTTTTCTTATTTTCCATGAAAACACATCTTGGTATTTCATTAGAAATTCTAATGAAATGCCAAGACATGTTTTCATTTCAAAGCAAACTATTCAAAAATTGCGGTCTGTTGATGTGTAAACAGTAGTGTGATTTTATTTTACCCAATTAACATTTTGAAATACTCAATTGCTTTAGAAATGATGGAGTGACAACACTCAATTACTAATTCCTTATCTGGAGCCCTGCACACAAACATTCCTTCATGTGAAGGTAATCCTTGCTGATGTGAATTTCTCTTCATATTATACAATTATTGTCTTTTGATGAGGTGTACACGATATTTTGCTGAGGAAGGTCATATTCACGGACACCGACTCAAAAGACAATAATTATTGTATTATATAACCCATATTACAGAATGTATATGATACAACAACGCACGATATGTCTCCTGCTTTGGTTACGTGATAAGTGACACGTGCATGTTGCTATACCTAAATATCAGTCTCGGACTCGTCTCGTTGTGCGGGAACAGTCCGAGAATGTTGTTCGTAATGTGATGTACACCTCCAGGTGAATATCACATTTCGAATATCATTCTCGGACTCGTCTCGCGACGAGACTGATATCCAGGTGAATATCATATATGTCCACAATCATGTGACCCGAAAATGGACAATCTCATTGGTTTAAATTGTCAGTCATATAATAATCATGATTACCGGTATACATGTAGTATTAAATGAATAACGTAAAGCAGTATGCAAACAATTATTTGGATGATTCTTCAATATAAATCACTATTACACAGTAACTGTAATCATGTTGGAGGTGATTGCCCGATGATGCAGATGGCGTGAAACCAATTCTTTGAAGCACACCTTTTCTTATAGATGGACTGGTCCAAAAAACTACATGTAGCACATAGCAGCCCATGTTGGATAGTAAGGGGTGCAAGGCAGGAATTAAACAAGTGATCACTGATTAACCCTTAGAATACGGGAAAGAAAATTGTCGTCTGATGTTGTTTTATAATTTGTCTTCTGAAGAAAAACATTTTTTAACGATGATTCCAAAGTGTGCATGTTTTTATGAGAAAAATATAAGTTTTGACAATGTCCAGCCATGGGTAAACGTTTGCCGTGGCACTCGGGAACTGTTTGGACACCAAGGTCATAGGCCGCGGGTTCAAACAGTTCCCGAGTACCACGGCAAACGTTTACCCACGGCTGTAAATGGTCAAAAGTTATTGTTGCATTTCCATCGGAAATATCAATAAATTTGAGAATATATGCAGTACTTTCAGTACTTTGATAACCGGTTCCAGTCAAACAGCTGATTTACACATATATTCCGGGACCGCAGTACATGTCGCGTGATGCAGGTGCCCCAATCTACGCATGAATTTCAAAATTGGCCTAGTCTGGTGATGTAATGGCGCATTCTAGTAACGTCACGAGACACATACATTACATAGGTATTGGCTTGACCCCGGAATTAGCATTGTCTACAGCCATGGTGAAGCATCAAATGCTGTACGTTTGAACACGGCTGTGAGCAGTCAAACAACGGTAGTCATGTAACAATACAAAAGAATACAAAATTTAATTCAGCATTGCAAGGGTTAATATACAATAAGCGACTTTAAAAGCGAACGGTTATAAGCCATATTGCCATCCATAATCAGTATCTGCAGTCTGATCATGGTTTACCCTGGCAGAGCAATTACAACAATGTTGAGCAATATACAAGCGTGTTTTAAAGTCGACAGTACGTACATCAATGGCAGATTGTGAGACACCGACACATCGGGAGAAATCACAAACAGCAAACGGCAAATTTTCTGTTGCATTGGGGAACCATACATACCGTATTTATTATAATAGTAGCTACTTCTCTAATAGTAGCCCCCTCCCATTGCATGCTAAATGTTATTTTCCCATACAACAGCCTTTTGTATGTGAAAATAACATATTTTGATCCTATTTTCCACATTTTGATCCCCACGAATTGCACAGCTCTAGGAGCGTTTATTAGAATAAATACGGTACCGCAAACCAAAATATTTCTTACTTCCACAAAAAACACAACAGCAAACCCAAATATGATAAAACTCTTCTGCAGATAATCTGAAGTCATGTGATCAGTCCACGCCAATTTGTCATAGACAGACATTTCACTTTATCATTATTGCACAGTTGCCTATGATTGGTAGATCCAGGCGGCCGTTTCACTAAACTTCGTACAACTCAAATGTTTGTAAGTGCAAAATTATGATACATGTAGTCTGTAAATTTCACATAAACAATGTGTTCTTGTAAACAATTATTGGATTTACATTTATTGAGCATAGGCTGCATATGCAGCCTATGCTCAATAAATGTAAATTCATCAATTGAAATTTACACACTATCCTAAATTTGCACTTACGAACATTTTAGTCGTACGAAGTTCAGTAAAACGGGCCCCGGATCTGCACATTCTGATCAGGGTCATCATCCATCCAGCCAAATTCCTGGATTTGAGAAGTATATTACAATGTTGGGGCATGCGGTACAACAGTCACTTCTTACAAACAATCACCCCAGATAAAACCCTGAACTTTCATGAATGAACCGTAGAGACATACACGAAAGTAGGAAACATTGCGTAGTGATCTCTTGTTAGACAGTTGGGTGTTACTGAGCAGAAACTGACTGACTGACTCATCACTCATCAGTAAACATACATACGAGACATGCCGTGTGACTTTGTACCAAGAACATCTGCTACTTTTTATGAAAAATATTTACAGAAACTGATATTGTCTGTAAATAACGTTGACAGTTAACAAAATGTTAATACCAAATGCGGAAAGGTAACTTTCAATGTCATTTACGGATAATTATTTTTCAGGAGACATCTTTGTAGGTACAAAGTCACATGGCCTGTCTATGTATTGATGTCCATTCACTGCCTTATCTCAGGTGATGGTTTGAATTCATGATATTCAATGAAACAAATGAATGAAGCCACAATATTTGGTCTGAACCAATGAATGAAGCCACAATATTTGGCCTGAACCAATGAATGAAGCCACAATATTCAGTATGACCCAATGACAAATGTGATATTCAGCGTCAACCAATGACTGAGGCCACAATATTTAGCGTTAACGAATGGCTAACGCCATGATATTTAAATTAATCAAGGACAACGTAAATATTCAGCCCTGTTCGTCGTCGGAGAGTGTCTCGTACTGCGAGGACAACAGTGGCTGTCGCTCCTGGTCGCCGCGCCCCTCGTGTCCCGCGTCCAGCTCTGCCCCGCGCCGGGAATATCCCCCGGCCCCGTGTGCCGCAGTGCTCGACGCCACGTCTGAACTCGACTGGGGGTACGTGCGGGGACTGCGGGACCGATGGCCGCGTGGAGTACCAAGCATTGCTGCCTCCCTGTCCCGCACCGGCTCCGACAGTCCCACAAACTCCCCACCCCGCGGACTGTTCTCACTGTCGCGGGACGATTTGGAGCTTCTGCGACTGGAGGCGATGTGTGACACGGACGACACCTCCGCCACTGAGCTGTCGATACTCGCAGTCTCGTCCACCATGAGCCGGTCCGTGCTGTCCGCGCTTGACTGGGAAATGTTGGACCCGTCGTCCACCTCCAGGGCCTGTTTCCCGGCCCTACTGGATGTGCGACTCGCATCGCCGCCCATGTACACACTGTCGGCCGCGTGATCCTTCTGGCCACTGGAATAACGCTCGAATCCCTGCGCTTCATTGTCCCTCGTTGACATTGCTGACTCATTCACTGTCGGTTCGTAAGCCGATTCCCCGGAGCTCTGGACGTTGGCATCGCCTGGGTCAGTATCTGCCCCGGGGTGGGGGAGGGTGCGGCCCTCCGAGCTGTCGACGACGCCACGCCGTGGGCTCCGGGTGCTGCTGGACAGGGCCATGTAGCTGCTGGGCGGCTTGGCCACACGCGCGTCGTCCGGGCTGTCCGGGAAGTCATACTCTGACTGTGCAACCTTCTCCGACTTAGACACCTTTTTGTCGTGGGACGGCGCCGCCCGGCCGCCCTCGTGCATCGACACAGACGGAGACGCCCGCATGGCCTTGGCAGGGTCGCGGGGCCCGGTCGACGTGGCCTTCTGGCTGGAGGCGGCACAGCCCTCCTCCTGCTCCATGCGGGACCGCGGCCGCGTGAACATCCGCTTCTTGCCCATGGAGTGGGGGTGCTGAGAGGAGTGGACGGGGTCGCGGACCTCACTCACCGATGACACGGGCGACTGGGCCTGCGAGCCGGACCTCACCGATGACACAGGTGACTGGGCCTGTGTGCCAGGCCTCACCGATGACACGGGCGACTGGGCCTGCTGGCCGGGCCTCACCGACGACACGGGCGAATGGGCCTGCGAACCAGGCCTCACCGACGACACGGGTGATTGGGCCTGCGAGGCGGGCCTCACCGACGACACGGGCGACTGGGCCTGCGAGCCAGGCATCACCGACGACACGGGCGACTGGTCCTGTGAGCCGGGCCGGCTGTAGCTGCTGCTCCGCGACGATTCTTCATCCTACAGCACACAGCACCATCACCAGTTCTACTCACATACAGTGACAATAACACTAATGGACACTGGGGATTATAACATTCATGCTTTGACATATTTGTTCAGCATTGTATGGATATTTGTATTGTCTACATATCAGTATGTAACAGTGATTGGAGAAATGGGACTATTTGCGACCAGTGTAGAGCCAGATCAGCCTACAAATCTGATCAGGGCCTGCACTGTTTGCCATACGACCGGCGAAACATCGGCCATACATACAACGTCTCTGGCTACAGGAGAGGGCTAGGAGATAAGCCCCATTTCTCCCATCACAGCCACATATTCATTATTTCCCCCATATTTGTCTCAGCAGATTTCGGACGGACTCGGACATGATTGTTATCACTATGTAGGCAGGCTCAACAAGAAATCAGTAACACTCATGCATGTACCCCTCAAACACTTTAAAATCATTTGACCTTTACGTTTGGCACAGGGGCTGCATGTGTGGACCACAGAATGAAAATATGGATGAAAACTAATATGCATATGAAGTTTCAAGCCAATCCGACTTAGTTACAGAGATGGGAGGTAGCCGAAAACTTTAACATAAATCTCGGACAGACAGACAAACAGACGGATGACCAAATGAGCGAACGGAGTGGTCTGTCGGCACACGAATGCCCCCGGTGGCAGATTGGAGAACCTGTGGCAAAGTTAATTAAGCAAAAGCGATAAGTATTCATAACCAGTTATGAAGGTCAAACGGTTAAGGTCATATTAAGGGCAGCATGGATATGTCGCATTAGTCCACAAGTACGATATATTGAAATATTAAAGTAATCCATTCAGGGATATAGAAACTACGGCAAACTTCACTATGTGTGAACAAGTTCAAAGTTGTGAAGGTCAAAAGGTCAAGGTCATATTACGGGCAGCACGGATCTGTGGCTTTGTCCACAGGTTTGATGTATTGAAATATTTAAGTAATCCTTCAAGAATTGAGAAACTCTGGCGTACTTCTTAATGTGCCGGACGGATGGACGGACAGACTCACAGACACACAGTCCAAACATTATATGCCTACCGAGACCGGGGGCTCAGGTGTCTAGAATATGTCACCGCTATAGGCCGCAACCTCATAAACTGTGTACAAACAGTGCAGACCCAGCCAAGATGAGTGTACGGGCGGAACGAAGGCAGAAATGAAATAATTCCAGTTTTGTGACCTGGCGCACCAGGACAACATTGGCTCAATTGTTTTTACAACCAGTTTAGCCCCAGATCAGCTGACATTAAGAGGCCTATGGCCTACGATTCAACCAATAAATGCTAGCCTCCTTGCCAAGCTGAATGTTCTCTCTCAGTTTCAAATTCATACTCAAAATCAGGCAGTTTGATTGGTAGAGACCAATCAAACTGCCTGATTTCAAGTACGATACTGGAGAACAGGCTCGTGATGTTTTACAGTCACAGACAGAGTCTGTTCGTGAAAGCTAATACAGAGCTACACTGGCCAACGGTGTGTGCCAATGTTACGGTGCGGCGGGGCCATGGGGAGCAGCAGTAGACAGGAAATGAACACTTGCCTATACCTGTGGAGACTGGCGCTGGTCGGGTGACGGCTGGCATGAACTTGACGGGGACACCGTGGACACGTCGCCTCCCGCCCGCGTCTGCAGGCCCCCGGCCTGGTCCGTGGACGAGGGCACGGCACGGGGCTCGGGCCGCGCGTACTTGTGCGAGTTCTCCTTCATGTGCGATGACACGGGCGACTGGGTCCGCTGCTTGCCCATGGGCGGCATGGGCTGCTGGGGAACCTGCAGGTACAGAGTGAAGATCGTGACGGCCAAAAGCTGATGGTTGGATGCCATGACGGCCATAAGGTGAAGGTCACATGGTTTGACGGCCTTCGCCATAAGGTGAATTTCACAAGCTGTGACGGCCATCAGGTGAATGTCACATACCGGTGAAGTCCATAAGATGAAGGTCGTGATGGCCAAATGATGAAGGTTACATGTCGTGACAGCCATAAGGTAGATGTCACATGCCGCGACGGTCATAAGGTGAAGGCTATATGTCGAGAGGGCCATAAGGTGAAGGTCACATACCATGATGGTCATAAGGTGAACAGAAGGTCACATGCCGTGATGGATATAAGGTCAAGATCATGATGGCCATACGGTGAAGGTCACATGCTGTGATGGTCACAAGTTGTAGGTCACATGTTGAGACGGTCATAAGGTGAAGGTCACATGCCGAGCCAATCATAAGGTGAAGGTCACACGCCATGATGGCCATAAGATGAAGGTCACATGCTGTGATAGTCATAGTTGAAGGTCACATGCTGTGACGGTCGGTCATAGGGTGATGGTCACATGTTGAGACGGTCTTAAAGTGAAGGTCACACGCCGTGAAGGCCATAAGGTGAAGGTCACATGGTGTGACGGTCATAGGGTGATGGTCACATGTCGAGACGGTCATAAGCAGACGGTCGCATGCCGTGATGGCCATAAGATGAAAGTCACACGCTGTGATGGTCATAAGTTGAAGGTCACATGCTGTGACGGTCGGTCATAGGGTGATGGTCACATGTTGAGACGGTCTTAAAGTGAAGGTCACACGCCGTGATGGCCATAAGGTGAAGGTCACAGGTCATAGGGTGATGGTCACATGTTGAGACGGTCTTAAAGTGAAGGTGTGATGGTCATGATGGACATGTCATGATGGCCATAAAGTGAAGGTCACATGCCGTGGCGGCCATAAGGTTATGGTCACATGTCGTGATGTAGGGTGTCCGGAGTATGGCCATCACGGCGTGTGACCTTCACCTTTTGACTTTCTCGGCATGTGACTGCGGTAAGGTGAAGGTCGGATGTCATGATGGCCATAAGGCGAGGTGTGAATATTGGGTAAGAAATACACAAAGCCACCAGTAAGGGTTACAATTGTATGTACCTGTATGTGGGGTGTCCGGGGTGTGGGCAGGGCAGAGTCGCCGGGCTGACCCCCCGGGGCGCCCCCCTGCCCCCGCCGCGCGTCCGGCACATCTTCCTGCAGACACTGGGCGATCTTGTTCTTCACATACTCCAACGTGGACACCTCCGAGTCCTGGAGGCCGGGCGCGCGGCGCAGCTGCGACCTCGCATCTACCGAGCATGTCGACAGGCTGCTGCTGCTGCTGTCCGCCTGCCCTGTACACACACAAACACAGGCATAACTACAGCAGTGATCGTAATATTCCCACAACATCGCTTTGACACATGAACAGAATTAATATCAGAAAGAGTCCGAATCAAAATTTCATACACATTATTTACTTTCACCTCAAAGTGTGAGCTTGAACTTACAAACCGATTTGTTTTTCCAGCCACACACTACTGAAAACTCAGAAAAACTATTGCACCAATCGAAAAGAACTCCTCGCAGTAGTCACATACTGTCGACACTTCCGTCACTATCTCATTGGGTATGTGGCTAGTGAACGTGACACATCATTTCATCATGACAAACATGGCCATATCTTTTGGAAAATCAGTTTCCAAGATGTATACCAGAATCAAAATTTCATGCCCATTTCTGACCTATAACCTTTAAGTGTTACCTTGGACCTTGGATTTTGGTTTGTGGGTTTAAACGAGACGCATCTTTTCATCATTGCAAATATTTGTGGCAAATCATTTGAAAATCTATTCATCGGTTTATACACGATAGACGGCACATTTTTTACTTTAAACGTCTAAGTGTGACCTTGACATTGGATGTTGATATTGTATATGTATGTTGATATTATATATGTATGTTAATATTGAATGTGACACATAGTCTCATCATGACAAACATTGGTAGCAAATCTGTAGCCATTCATCGGTTCAGAAGATATACGGCAAAAACAAAAGCTCATGAGCATTTTTGATCTTTGACCTCTAAGTGTGACCTTGACCTTGGATGTAGACACGCATGTATTGAATGTGATACATCGTCTCATCATAAACATTTGTGGCAAATCATAAAAGTCCATTCATCGATTTAGAAGATATACTGAAGAAACAAAATTTTCAACAGACCAACAGCAGACAATCTGACTCCTATATACCCCGACCCTAGATTTGTTGGTGGGAGTATAAAATTAAATAACAGCTATATTTTGGTTTAAATTAGCATCAAATTCACATAATTTACTCCAGTACACTTACAGTGCGACCCCGTTAGTACACGGAAGTCCGGCGACATACAACCTTCCGTGTTGCTTATCCGAACCGTGCTATATCTGTTCTCGCCCAAGACGCATCATAATGTCAACAAAAAATACATGTACACTGTACACTGTGACTGCGAATGAACGACGTCGCCAATGCCTATAATATGCCATAAGTTTTCACTGTTATCTTTGCATGTAATAAATATATTGAATCCAAGAATTGTTAACGTTTTATTTATTCATCATGTTCATGTAGAATGTAGATCTACGCAGGTCCGTGCAATCCATTATTGTAAACGCGTGTAGAAACAAGAGGGCCATGATGGCCCTAATTCGCTCACCTGACTCCATGAACACCAGAGGAGAATGTGACATTGAGTTCATGTGTTTTAAAAAAATTGTGCTATTTTTAGATGGCGGTCATCTTGGATTAAGCGATGACTCTCATTTTACAAAATCTGAACATGCTTCACCCAGCATCGGCCATGTGGTTCCTGAGAAAAAGACGTTAAAAATCTTGAATAAATGGACCTTTTGGTGGCCTACATGGATGACATAATCATCCGATTCCGACAAATATTGCACCAGAGTGATCGCCTCATTGATACCTTCAATTTGATATATGACATGACCATATTCGGTCAAAAATAAAATTTGACCCCAATTTGACCCCACGGGCCACGCCAATTTTTGACCACGGGGTCACCATTTTAACAACTTTCAAAGAGCAATGTACATCGATCATTCCTACCAAGTTTCGTCGAAATCCGGCTAGCGGTTCATGAGAAGATTTTTTAAGAATTTATGCTATTTTTAGACGGCGGCCATCTTCGATTAGCGATGACCTCCATTTTAACAAATCTGAAAAGGCTTCACCCATGGACCATAACTTTTAAGTTTGGCTATCATGGGCCAAGCGGTTCATGTGAAGAAGAATTTTTAAATCTCTAATAAAAGAACGACCTTTTGACCTTTCGGTGGCCATCTTGGATGACATAACAATCCGATTTCGACAGAAAATGCACCAGAGTGATCGCCTCATTGATACCTTCAATTTGATATATGACATGACCATATTCGGTCAAAAATAAAATTTGACCCCAATTTGACCCCACGGGCCACGCCCATTTGTGACCCCGGGGTCACCATTTTAACAACTTTGAAAGAGCAATGTACATCGATCATTCCTACCAAGTTTCGTCGAAATCCAGCAAGCGGTTCATGAGAAGAAGATTTTTTAAGAATTTATGCTATTTTTAGACGGCGGCCATCTTGGATTAGCGATGACCTCCATTTTAACAAATCTGAAAAGGCCATCTTGGATGACATAACAATCCGATTTCGACAAAAAATGCACCAGAGTGATCGCCTTGTTGATACCTTCGATTTGATATATGATATGACCATATTCAGTCAAAAATAAAATTTAACCCCAATTTGACCCCACGGGCCACGCCCATTTTTTACCCTGGGGTCACCATTTTAACAACTTTGAAAGAGCATTGTACATTGATCATTCCTACCAAGTTTTGTCGAAATCCGGTTGGCGGTTCTTGAGAAGAAGATTTTTGAAGAATTTGTGCTATTTTTAGACGGTGGCCATCTTGGATTACGTAATGACGTCATTTTAACAATTTTGTAATCCCCCTACCTAAGGACCATGACCATGAAGTTTGGTGACCATAGGCCCAATGGTTACCGAGGAGAAGACGTTTGAAAATGTTCACGGACGACGACGACGGACGACGGACGACGACGGACACATTGCGGTAACAATAGCTCACATGAGCTTCGCTCAGGTGAGCTAAAAATCCCATTATCCCACCCACCTGGTATCGTACTGTACATGACGTTAATAATAGAACGAGATCAAGTGGGTGGGGTAATGGATATTTTTGTAATGGTCATTTTCTTTGTGTCACACGTCCGACTATTCCACCTGTGGGTTTGAGTACAGACCTGTATAGACATGTTTTGCCCGACGTGTTATAATATTGCGCCAGTTCATGAGGTAATCAGGCTTATCACGTGAGATTTTCGACGAAGATGAATCTGATAATAGTGTACATTTTCTGTAAACGATATCGAATGTTGACGAATATTAAATTAGTAATTATTACGCATTTGTTCTGAAAATGTTATCAACTTTCCGGTATATTTGCAGAAAAAAGTCAAATCATTCTCGGCGAAAATCTCAGTTATATAATAAAGTTGATTATCTCATGCACTGGCTCAATTATGACGTAGCGAAACAAGGCCAGTTGTCACGTACACATTTGTGTACATGCGCCGGGGGCGTGGGCAGTGCTGTAACAATTTAGTTAATCTGGGTCGAGCTAATCTGCGCGACTGATACGCGATCTCCGATTGGTCAGCCTTTACACCTAATTAATATTCCACCAATGGCGAGCGCGAACGCATGCCGGAAAAATGATATCGAGCACATAACAATTAGCACTGCTTTGTTACTGGTCTTACTGATCTTATTCCCAGTTTGCTCGGATTAATTTACGAAATGTGCAAACGTGATCAGCTGCACATTCACATCGGTGAGATAAAAGGAGGCTATGCGTCCATAAAAAAAAAAATTCGTCCATTTTGGGTCTAATTTGGGAAAGAATCGCAAATTTAACACGATTTCTGACAATAGTGGTGTTACAAATTTAACACGATTTTGATATACAAATAGGAAAAAAATTCGGGAGCCAAGGCACAACCATGTACTAACCGAAATCGTGTTATAGTGAAGCGTGTACTAACGGGGTTGCACTGTATAACATAGAACAAGGTCATACATCAATAAAACTATGCTGCAGTTGTTAGTAATTTGGCCATCTTGTTATTCAACCAGCTAGAAAATCACCCATACAACATATGACAAATAACTCACAGGAATGGAAGTGTGTGCGAAGTATGTAATCAATTATAGTGAAATACGGTCACATGATGGGAGCTAGCTCCAGAGCCGGGCTTATATAAGTCACGCCATGCGATTTGGAAATACGTTTACAAAATTTACAATATTTTTCATAAATAAAGTCAAAAGTTGAGTACATGCGGAATTATATTTTGTCAACTTTTGATGCCATTTACGGAAAATATATTGTAAATTTTGTAAACGTATTTCATGAAATCACGCAGATTACATGGCGTGTCTCATATGTTACCTACCGGGAGGAGACGGGGGCATATTCTGGCTGCCCGGGGGGGCGCCGGTGGGCGAGTGGGACTGGTCGGGCTTCATGAGGCGGCGGTCCCCGTCTGTCTGTACGAAGCCTGCGGTGTCCGGCGACGACTGTGACACGGGGCCGCTACCATACACCTCCCCCGACGCCGCCACTCCGCTACTGCTGCTACTTGCCTGCTCATTCGCCTGCAGTCAGGTATTTATTTATTTAATCGTGTTTAACGTCCTGTCAACAGCTAACGTCATATTAAGCAGGGTTAATGGGGTCGAGTCCCATATTCAACTGGTTGTGTGTGGGGGGGAACCTGATTTGGTGCTAGGTCCTCACCACACCAGAGGAGTCACTGAGTCCCCTCTATAAAAGTAATAGGATTAGCATGAATATTACTACTCCTATAATGGGTATACCCTTTGCACCTGTGAATTAATCTAAACTTGTCATCACCTGCAATCAGGGTAGTGTCTCAGGCAGGTCAGTTTGTCGGTTCTGGACCGAATTTTGAAATCTCAGACCGATTGAAATTTGCAAACTATCCTTAAAATTTGGTCAGAAAATAATGGCAATTCAGCTGTTATTTCGTGTCAACCGTGTAAATGTACCGATTTTGACACCAAGTAATGTCCATTTTATGACACATATTCGGGGCATAACCGTGTTAAAACATTGTCGGGTAATAAATCGTTGTGTGTTCGGCCGCCTTGCAACACATTTCTCCCAGTATCGATTTTTCATAACACGAGCGTGGTGACAGGTGCAGGCTTTTCTCTTAGCGGTTTATAAATAGACTGGCTTTAGCGTAAAGGTTTGTTAAGATTCGCCATTTCTGATGATTTTAAAATAAATAAAGAAACCATTCACTGTGGTTTATATCCGTGTTTGTAATATTTATATATACATGTATTACACTTTTCACCCCAAGTAACTGACACAGACTATTCCATATCAAGTTTGGAACTGTTACATTACGCTGCATTAGGGGTCATTTTTGGTATAAAGTACATACAAATGGCGTAGATCCTAATGAGACGGCTCATGAATAGCCGGCTCATCGGGATCTACAGTTTGTAAACATTTTGATAAAGGACAAAGGTACGTCTGCCATGTTAAAAGTGTTTATCTGCAATCCAAAATAATACAATCATCATTATGATTCGACTAGAGCTGTCGTTTCGAGATCGCGAAGCAAAAACGCGATTGAATATGATAGAATCGCGTGTTTTCGTCTCGCAATCTTGAGATCATAATTCGCATTTTCGAACCTATGCACGATATCGCGAGAACGCCAGATTGTAAAATGTCCCACGTAAAAATAGTCTTAGGAGACGATTCTCATGTGCTGCTAAAACATGTTTTTATTAAGAAGTAGAACAAATGTGGACAAAAACCAATATTTCTTGACAAAAAAAACGCAACAGCATAGTTTGACAAATACATGATAATCATCTTCTTAGGAGAAAACACTCATGTGCTACCAATACATGTTTATTGGGGAAAAAAACATATTTCGATATGCGTTATTGGTTACTGCATCGCATCTGGTGTTTGCCTTACCTTTTTTTTTCGGTGATTCCGTACCTCCGACTTACTTTCGACGTCATAAATTTATGGAATAATTATGTGCGAAAGATAACTCCACAGCCAAATCTTACTAAATAAAGTTCTATTTTAGTCCATGCGTGATAGTGTCCCGAAATGGATAGATATAAATATGTGTTGAGTAATTGATCGTAAATGTGTGTCTCTGTTGACATCGCGTCGGCGTCAGATCGGCACGACTTTGTAACCTTTGATGTGTCACCCTCCACCATGTCAGTCAGTAATGATTACAACTGCACGTGCATATTATGTACGACGTGATCGCACAAAACCGGGCTTATTGGATATTTCTAATGCACTCTATAAATATCACGCAATCTGATTGGCTGATGGTCATACATTACAGGTATATCATTGTTGATGAACGGTCGCAAATTATTTCAATATGTATTCCTACGCCAATGCTAAGTTTGAGGTCGGTAAATTTACTCTGCCACATAATGACCGACAAAAACATAGGGTAACTCGGACACATTTCCAAGTGGTATTCTGGTATTATTGTCAAAGACACAGCTGTCTTGCATCTGAAACGTCCTGGTCCGAAACGTCCTGGTGACCTGGTCCGAAAGTTGCATGGTCTGAAGCGTACGGCGAAAATATATTGCAAATATCTCACCGTTGATCACGTTTCTTATGTTTTGGCAGTAATAGATCGTTCACACAAACAGAAAGTATGTATCCTGTGTAATCTTGCATCTCAAATGGTAGTATATCACAAATGATTAGACAATTTATCACAATATTTATCAACATCAGGAAGTTTGACAGGCAGCCACCATTGAAATATTGTTGCTAAGAGATCGCACTGGAGTGACATTAAAAGCACAAAGTAGTAAATCAGGCAATTATAATTCAAACGACAAATTTATTTGTTTTATTATGGAAAAATAATTAAATCAGCAACATAAACGTATATACATTCATGCAAAAATTGCTAATATCTTGTAATTGTGTAGAAAATATTATTTGTGTGATCCGTCCGGTATGACCTGCCCAACCAGCTTGCAATCCGGTACGATTTCCCAACTAGACTCGATAAAGTTTGCAAAACAGTAAAGGAGTGCATTAGAAATAGGTTAACTGCATTGTAATTTTGAAATTTGCGGCGTATATCAGAAAATGATAGGTCGGAAAACATGTTTTGTTTTTGCTAGCGCGTCGCCATTAAACAAATTTTCAGACCTATAATTTTCTGATATACGCTGCAAATTTCAAAATTACAATACAGTTAACCCTATAGCGACTAGCGAAGACCAAAACAATCGTATTAGGAGACGATTATGAGAATCGTCTCCTAATACGATTGTTTTGGGCTGCCAAAACATGTTTTTCAAAAAATATGAGAATCGGCTCCTAAAACGGTGGTGGGGCACTAATTGTGCCGGCTTGTTCGGGCTGACAGTTACGTCTGGATCGATTGGCATTCTGAAATTTTACAAGCCCTGTAGCCGATTTCATCAAAATTGCAAAGTATACTTATCTAGCAAAGTATACTTTGAGGGAGTAATCATTTATTTTTCCCGAAATGCATTATTTCATATAGAACTAACGACTGCATATATTTGATGATTAAAAGTATGCATCATTATTATACTGAATTTATTACATTATCACAGCCAAAATGGCTGTGATAATGTAACAAATTCAGTATAATCAAAATTAATAAATTCATCCTTAAATTGAAAATTTCTCCCTCAAAGTATACTAGATAAGTACGGTATACTTTGCAATGTTGGTGAAATAGGCTACAGGTCTCAGGGAATAGTAGAAATATACTGCCGAAATAAATGAGAAAATTCAAAAGTGACCATACGGTTTAGGACCATAGTAGCCCAAGGTAAGTGATCTGGGCCTGTGCTAGCCACCATTCTGTCAACACGGAATAAATGGTTTTAATCAGACTGTAACATGGTGATCAGGATCTACTCAGACCACAAATATTTGAAACTCCTTTTTCACAGACTCAAGTTCTACCTCTACTGAAATTACACATTTTTTTAAATTGTACGAATCATGTTTACCGATAGATACCGCAGAACCACCCTAAATCAGACACCCAGAATACCTCGGTGTGTTCTCGAGGAATGGAGCGTGTGGCCTTTGCAACCAGTGTAATGCCAGATCAGCACTAGTTGCCTTCACTAGGAGAAACATCGGCCATGCATGACCGACCCTCCTCAGGCTACAAGAGTGTCCTAGTAGACCAGGGGCCCATTTCACTAAACTTTGTACGACTAAAATATTTGTAGTGCAAATTTAGGATCTTCTGCAAATTGCAATTGATGGATTAACATTTATTGAGCATAGGCTGCACATGCAGCATATTACATTTATTTACATTTATTGAGCATATGCTACATGTGCAGCCTATGCTCAATACATGTAAATCCAATAATTGTTTACAAGAAAACATTGTTAATGTGCAATTTACAGACTATCATAATTTACACTTACATTTTAATCGTATGAAGTTTAGTGAAGTGGCCCCCAGGAGCTATACTGGCCACAGCTGCCATCCCACAGCCATGGTTATACTACAATGTTTTAGTGGCCCCCAGGAGCTATACTGGCCACAGCTGCCATCCCACAGCCATGGTTATACTACAATGTTTTAGTGGCCCCCAGGAGCTATACTGGCCACAGCTGCCATCCCACAGCCATGGTTATACTACAATGTTTTAGTGGCTCCCAGGAGCTATACTGGCCACAGCTGCCATCCCACAGCCATGGTTATACTACAATGTTTTAGTGGCTCAGGAGCATATCCACAGCTGATACCTACAATGTTTTAGTGGCCTCAGGAGCCGGTTATACTACAATGTTTTTAGTGGCCCACAGCTGCCATCCCACAGCCATGGTTATACTACAATGTTTTAGTGGCTCCCAGGAGCTATACTGGCCACAGCTGCCATCCCACAGCCATGGTTATACTACAATGTTTTAGCACTCATCCTACCTGTCGCCATTTCCATTTTTTATGGGCGGCTACGGGAAAATTTCCCGTCATATTCTTGGTTTGTGCGGAGGGATCTGCCTGACCACTGGAGACGGTGGGGGAGGTAACCTGGGACGACCACGTTGTTGTTGTTGTTGCCTGCTGGCTGCTTGTTGTTGTTGTGCTCGACACGAACGCCGTGGTAGGCGGGCGACTTGGTGCCACTGTAACACAACAATATTACAAATAAGCCAATGTTTATCCATAGCCCAGTCTTGCTCCCATTCCACAAGGACATTTATTGCATAACGGGGTGTTTCACAGTAAAACAAGAGTGCCGCAAGTCACAAAATACGCCCATCGAATATGGGCCAGACAGCGAAGATGCAGAAATGTGAAGCTGTCACCAAGGCAAGAAACATTAATGAGAATTTGAAAGTCTATAGCATTATTTTTTCATCTCGTTGTGCTAAACATGTATACTAATTTAGGCAGAGATAGAAAAGTAGAGTCCAAAGTAGAAATGATAGGGAATTGGATACAACAATTTAGAAAAAATGGCTAAGTTAAAAAGGTGTTGTACACAAACTCTGTACCCTATATAAATAGTAAACAGGAAAAAAAGTAGAAAAAATGGCTAATTAAAAAAGGTGATATTATTGTTAAAAAATATTTATTCGACATAAAAACACCAATGGTGCACATCTTCAATATGTGTAGAAGACGTGTGCATAGTTTGGAGGAGTTGTGTACACAAACTCTGTACCCTATATAGAATTGTACAGAAAAATGTAGAAAAAATGGCTAAGTTAAAAAGGTGATATTTTTGTTAAAAAATATGTTTTCGACATAAAAAAAACACCAAGGTGCACATCTTCAATGAAGGACGTGTGATAGTTTTTCGGAGGAGTTGTGCACCCAATTGTCAAAAAATAACGAGATCGTAAGGTCACATCTTCAATATGTGTAAGACATGTGCATATTTTCGTTGTGTACACAAACTCTGTACCCTATATAGAATTGTACAGGAAAATGTAGAAAAAATGGCTAAGTTAAAAAGGTGATATTTTTGTTAAAAAATATGTTTTGGCATAAAAACACCAAGGTGCAAATCTTCAATATGTGTAGAAGACGTGTGTATAGTTTCAGAACGATCGACTGAACAGTTTCGGAGGAGTTGTGTACACAAACTCTGTACCGTATATAGAATTGTATAGAAAAATGTAGAAAAAATGGCTATTAAAAGTTAAAAAGGTGATATATTTGTTAAAAAATATTTTTTCGGCATAAAAACACCAAGGTGCACAATATTCAATATGTGTAGAAGACGTGTGTATAATTTCAGAAAGATCGACTGTACGGTTTCGGAGGAGTTGTGTACACAAACTCTGTACCGTATATAGAATTGTATAGAAAAATGTAGAAAAAATGGCTAAGTTAAAAAGGTGATATTTTTGTTAAAAAATATTTTTTCGGCATAAAAACACCAAGCTGCACATCTTCAATATGTGTAGAAGACGTGTGTATAGTTTCAGATCGATCGACTGAACAGTTTCGGAGGAGTTGTGTACACAAACTCTGTACCGTATATAGAATTGTAGGGAAAAATGTAGAAACAAGAAATGCGTCTGTCGAACGCGGATGCCACCTGCAGCATATTTGAGAAACTGTGACAAAGTGGTTAACCGAAAAGTGTGACGGACGGACGGACGGACGGACGGACGGACGGCAAGACAGACGGACAGATGGACGGACAGACGGACAAACACTATATGCCCCCCGTTTCTTCGAAACCCGGTGGCATAAAAATGACTAAGTTAAAAAGGTGATATTTTTGTTAAAAAATATCTTTTCGGCATAAAAACACCAAGGTGCACATCTTCAATATGTGTAGAAGACGTGTGTATAGTTTCAGATCGATCGACTGAACGGTTTCGGAGGAGTTGTGTACACAAACTCTGTACCGTATACAGAATTGTATAGAACAAGAAATGCGTCTGTCGAACGCGGATGCCACCTGCAGCATATTTGAGAAACTGTGACAAATTGGTTAACCGAAAAGTGTGACTGACTGGACAGACGGATGGCGGACGGACGGACGGACGGTACGGACGGACGGACGGACGGTCCAAACACTATATGCCACCCGTTTCTTCGAAACCCGGTGGTGGCATAAAAATGTAGAACAAGAGTGCCGCAAGTCACAAAATACGCCCGTCGAATATGGGCCAGACAGCGAAGATGCAAAAATGTGAAGCTGTCACCAAGGCAAGAAACATTAATGAGAATTTGAAAGTCTATAGCATTATTTCTTCATCTCGTTGTGCTAAACATGTATACTAATTTAGGCAGAGATAGAAAAGTAGAGTGCAAAGTAGAAATGATAGGGAATTGGATACAATAATTTAGAAAAAATGGCTAAGTTAAAAAGGTGTTGTGTACACAAACTCTGTACCCTATATAGAATTGTACAGAAAAATGTAGAAAAAATGGCTAAGTTAAAAAGGTGATATTTTTGTTAAAAAATATGTTTTCGACATAAAAACACCAAGGTGCACATCTTCAATATGTGTAGAAGACGTGTGCATAGTTTCGGAGGAGTTGTGTACACAAACTCTGTACCCTATATAGAATTGTACAGAAAAATGTAGAAAAAATGGCTAAGTTAAAAAGGTGATATTTTTGTTAAAAAATATGTTTTTGGCATAAAAACACCAAGGTGCAAATCTTCAATATGTGTAGAAGACGTGTGTTTAGTTTCAGAACGATCGACTGAACAGTTTCGGAGGAGTTGTGTACACAAACTCTATACCGTATAAAGAATTGTATAGAAAAATGTAGAAAAAATGGCTAAGTTAAAAAGGTGATATTTTTGTTAAAAAATATGTTTTCGACATAAAAACACCAAGGTGCACATCTTCAATATGTGTAGAAGACGTGTGCATAGTTTTGGAGGAGTTGTGTACACAAACTCTGTACCCTATATAGAATTGTACAGAAAAATGTAGAAAAAATGGCTAAGTTAAAAAGGTGATATTTTTGTTAAAAAATATATTTTTTCGGCATAAAAACACCAAGGTGCACATCTTCAATATGTGTAGAAGACGTGTGTATAGTTTCAGATCGATCGACTGAACGGTTTCGGAGGAGTTGTGTACACAAACTCTGTACCGTATATAGAATTGTAGGGAAAAATGTAGAAACAAGAAATGCGTCTGTCGAACGCGGATGCCATATTTGAGAAACTGTGACAAAGTGGTTAACCGAAAAGTGTGACGGACGGACGGACGGACGGACGGACGGACGGACGTTCTTACATTAGGGTACTTATGTGGCTTATCACATGTTAAATATTAGCCACATAAAACGATTTTTAGCCACATAAAA
This sequence comes from Conchocele bisecta, assembly GCA_029237695.1. NCBI lineage: Eukaryota > Metazoa > Mollusca > Bivalvia > Lucinida > Thyasiridae > Conchocele > Conchocele bisecta. Next base: position 37,906,587 of record CM055277.1, read on the forward strand.
CGATTTTTTAGGTGGCTAATTGTAACCAACCCTATCCTTTAACAAGTCCATAACCCTCCCGTGGGGCTAGCCACATAAGTACCCTAATGTGTGCCCGGAACGGACGGACAGATGCACGGACGGACAGACGGACAAACACTATATGCCACCCGTTTCTTCGAAACAAACCCGGTGGCATAAAAATGGCTAAGTTAAAAAGGTGATATTTTTGTTAAAAAATATTTTTTCGGCATAAAAAACACCAAGGTGCACAATATTCAATATGTGTAGAAGGCGTGTGTATAGTTTCAGAACGATCGACTGAATGGTTTCGGAGGAGTTGTGTACACAAACTCTGTACCGTATATAGAATTGTATAGAAAAATGTAGAAAAAAAGGCTAAGTTAAAAAGGTGATATTTTTGTTAAAAAAATATCTTTTCGGCATAAAAACACCAAGGTGCACATCTTCAATATGTGTAGAAGACGTGTGTATAGTTTCAGATCGATCGACTGAACGGTTTCGGAGGAGTTGTGTACACAAACTCTGTACCGTATACAGAATTGTATAGAACAAGAAATGCGTCTGTCGAACGCGGATGCCACCTGCAGCATATTTGAGAAACTGTGACAAATTGGTTAACCGAAAAGTGTGACGGACGGACAGACGGATGGACGGACGGACGGACGGACGGACGGACGGACGGTCCAAACACTATATGCCACCCGTTTCTTCGAAACCGGTGGCAATAAAAATGTAGAACAAGAGTGCCGCAAGTCACAAAATACGCCCGTCGAATATGGGCCAGACAGCGAAGATGCAAAAATGTGAAGCTGTCACCAAGGCAAGAAACATTAATGAGAATTTGAAAGTCTATAGCATTATTTCTTCATCTCGTTGTGCTAAACATGTATACTAGAATTAGGCAGAGATAGAAAAGTAGAGTGCAAAGTAGAAATGATAGGGAATTGGATACAATAATTTAGAAAAAATGGCTAAGTTAAAAAGGTGTTGTGTACACAAACTCTGTACCCTATATAGAATTGTACAGAAAAATGTAGAAAAAATGGCTAAGTTAAAAAGGTGATATTTTTGTTAAAAAATATGTTTTCGACATAAAAACACCAAGGTGCACATCTTCAATATGTGTAGAAGACGTGTGCATAGTTTCGGAGGAGTTGTGTACACAAACTCTGTACCCTATATAGAATTGTACAGAAAAATGTAGAAAAAATGGCTAAGTTAAAAAGGTGATATTTTTGTTAAAAAATATGTTTTGGCATAAAAACACCAAGGTGCAAATCTTCAATATGTGTAGAAGACGTGTGTTTAGTTTCAGAACGATCGACTGAACAGTTTCGGAGGAGTTGTGTACACAAACTCTATACCGTATATAGAATTGTATAGAAAAATGTAGAAAAAATGGCTAAGTTAAAAAGGTGATATTTTTGTTAAAAAATATGTTTTCGACATAAAAACACCAAGGTGCACATCTTCAATATGTGTAGAAGACGTGTGCATAGTTTTGGAGGAGTTGTGTACACAAACTCTGTACCCTATATAGAATTGTACAGAAAAATGTAGAAAAAATATGGCTAAGTTAAAAAGGTGATATTTTTTAAGTTAAAAAATATATTTTTTTTCGGCATAAAAACACCAAGGTGCACATCTTCAATATGTGTAGAAGACGTGTGTATAGTTTCAGATCGATCGACTGAACTTTTTCGGATTCGGAGTGTGTACACAAACTCTGTACCGTATATAGAATTGTAGGGAAAACATGTAAGAAACAAGAAATCGTCTGTCCGAACGCGGATGCCATATTTGAGAAACTGTGACAAAGTGGTTAACCGAAAAGTGTGACGGACGGACGGACGGACGGACGGACGGACGGACGTTCTTACATTAGGGTACTTATGTGGCTTATCACATGTTAAATATTAGCCACATAAAACGATTTTTAGCCACATAAAACGATTTTTTAGGTGGCTAATTGTAACCAACCCTATCCTTTAACAAGTCCATAACCCTGTGGGGCTAGCCACATAAGTACCCTAATGTGTGCCCGGACGGACGGACAGATGCACGGACGGACAGACGGACAAACACTATATGCCACCCGTTTCTTCGAAACCCGGTGGCATAAAAATGGCTAAGTTAAAAAGGTGATATTTTTGTTAAAAAATATTTTTTCGGCATAAAAACACCAAGGTGCACAATATTCAATATGTGTAGAAGGCGTGTGTATAGTTTCAGAACGATCGACTGAATGGTTTCGGAGGAGTTGTGTACACAAACTCTGTACCGTATATAGAATTGTATAGAAAAATGTAGAAAAAAAGGCTAAGTTAAAAAGGTGATATTTTTGTTAAAAAATATCTTTTCGGCATAAAAACACCAAGGTGCACATCTTCAATATGTGTAGAAGACGTGTGTATAGTTTCAGATCGATCGACTGAACGGTTTCGGAGGAGTTGTGTACACAAACTCTGTACCGTATACAGAATTGTATAGAACAAGAAATGCGTCTGTCGAACGCGGATGCCACCTGCAGCATATTTGAGAAACTGTGACAAATTGGTTAACCGAAAAGTGTGACGGACGGACAGACGGATGGACGGACGGACGGACGGACGGACGGACGGTCCAAACACTATATGCCACCCGTTTCTTCGAAACCCGGTGGCATAAAAATGTAGAACAAGAGTGCCGCAAGTCACAAAATACGCCCGTCGAATATGGGCCAGACAGCGAAGATGCAAAAATGTGAAGCTGTCACCAAGGCAAGAAACATTAATGAGAATTTGAAAGTCTATAGCATTATTTCTTCATCTCGTTGTGCTAAACATGTATACTAATTTAGGCAGAGATAGAAAAGTAGAGTGCAAAGTAGAAATGATAGGGAATTGGATACAATAATTTAGAAAAAATGGCTAAGTTAAAAAGGTGTTGTGTACACAAACTCTGTACCCTATATAGAATTGTACAGAAAAATGTAGAAAAAATGGCTAAGTTAAAAAGGTGATATTTTTGTTAAAAAATATGTTTTCGACATAAAAACACCAAGGTGCACATCTTCAATATGTGTAGAAGACGTGTGCATAGTTTCGGAGGAGTTGTGTACACAAACTCTGTACCCTATATAGAATTGTACAGAAAAATGTAGAAAAAATGGCTAAGTTAAAAAGGTGATATTTTTGTTAAAAAATATGTTTTGGCATAAAAACACCAAGGTGCAAATCTTCAATATGTGTAGAAGACGTGTGTTAGTTTCAGAACGATCGACTGAACAGTTTCGGAGGAGTTGTGTACACAAACTCTATACCGTATATAGAATTGTATAGAAAAATGTAGAAAAAATGGCTAAGTTAAAAAGGTGATATTTTTGTTACAAAAAATATGTTTTCGACATAAAAAACACCAAGGTGCACATCTTCAATATGTGTAGACAACGTGTGCATAGTTTTGGAGGAGTTGTGTACACAAACTCTGTACCCTATATAGAATTGTACAGAAAAATGTAGAAAAAATGGCTAAGTTAAAAAGGTGATATTTTTGTTAAAAAATATATTTTTTCGGCATAAAAACACCAAGGTGCACATCTTCAATATGTGTAGAAGACGTGTGTATAGTTTCAGATCGATCGACTGAACGGTTTCGGAGGAGTTGTGTACACAAACTCTGTACCGTATATAGAATTGTAGGGAAAAATGTAGAAACAAGAAATGCGTCTGTCGAACGCGGATGCCATATTTGAGAAACTGTGACAAAGTGGTTAACCGAAAAGTGTGACGGACGGACGGACGGACGGACGGACGGACGTTCTTACATTAGGGTACTTATGTGGCTTATCACATGTTAAATATTACCCACATAAAACGATTTTTAGCCACATAAAACGATTTTTTAGGTGGCTAATTGTAACCAACCCTATCCTTTAACAAGTCCATAACCCTGTGGGGCTAGCCACATAAGTACCCTAATGTGTGCCCGGACGGACGGACAGATGCACGGACGGACAGACGGACAAACACTATATGCCACCCGTTTCTTCGAAACCCGGTGGCATAAAAATGGCTAAGTTAAAAAGGTGATATTTTTGTTAAAAAATATTTTTTCGGCATAAAAACACCAAGGTGCACAATATTCAATATGTGTAGAAGGCGTGTGTATAGTTTCAGAACGATCGACTGAATGGTTTCGGAGGAGTTGTGTACACAAACTCTGTACCGTATATAGAATTGTATAGAAAAATGTAGAAAAAAAGGCTAAGTTAAAAAGGTGATATTTTTGTTAAAAAATATCTTTTCGGCATAAAAACACCAAGGTGCACATCTTCAATATGTGTAGAAGACGTGTGTATAGTTTCAGATCGATCGACTGAACGGTTTCGGAGGAGTTGTGTACACAAACTCTGTACCGTATACAGAATTGTATAGAACAAGAAATGCGTCTGTCGAACGCGGATGCCACCTGCAGCATATTTGAGAAACTGTGACAAATTGGTTAACCGAAAAGTGTGACGGACGGACAGACGGATGGACGGACGGACGGACGGACGGACGGACGGACGGTCCAAACACTATATGCCACCCGTTTCTTCGAAACCCGGTGGCATAAAAATGTAGAACAAGAGTGCCGCAAGTCACAAAATACGCCCGTCGAATATGGGCCAGACAGCGAAGATGCAGAAATGTGAAGCTGTCACCAAGGCAAGAAACATTAATGAGAATTTGAAAGTCTATAGCATTATTATCATCTCGTTGTGCTAAACATGTATAACTAATTTAGGCAGAGATAGAAAAGTAGAGTGCAAAGTAGAAATGATAGGGAATTGGATACAATAATTTAGAAAAAATGGCTAAGTTAAAAAGGTGTTGTGTACACAAACTCTGTACTCTATATAGAATTGTACAGAAAAATGTAGAAAAAATGGCTAAGTTAAAAAGGTGATATTTTTGTTAAAAAATATGTTTTGGCATAAAAACACCAAGGTGCACATCTTCAATATGTGTAGAAGACGTGTGTATAGTTTCAGAACGATCGACTTAACAGTTTCGGAGGAGTTGTGTACACAAACTCTGTACCTATATATAGAAAATGTATAAAAAAAAGAAAAATGAAGAAAAAATATAGAAATGTATAGAAAAATTAAGAAAAAATTTTTAAGTTAAAAAGGCGATATTTTTGTTACAAAAATATTTTTTCGGCATAAAAACACCAAGGTGCACATCTTCAATATGTAAGAAGACGTGTGTATAGTTTTTCAGAAATGATCGACTGAACGTTTCGGAGAGTTGTGTACACAAACTTCTGTACCGTATATAGAATTGTATTAAGAAAAATGTAGAAAAAATAGCTAAGTAAAAAAAGGCGATATTTTTGAAAAAATTAAAAAATATTTTTCGGCATAAAAACACCAAGGTGCACATCTTCAATATGTGTAGAAGACGTGTGTATAGTTTCAGAACGATCGACTGAACGGTTTCGGAGGAGTTGTGTACACAAACTCTGTACCGTATATAGAATTGTATAGAAAAATGTAGAAAAAATGGCTAAGTTAAAAAGGTGATATTTTTGTTAAAAAATATTAATTTCACCATAAAAAAACCAAGGTGCACATCTTCAATATGTGTAGAAGACGTGTGCATAGTTTCAGATCGATCAACTGAAAGGTTTCGGAGGAGTTGTGTACACAAACTCTGTACCGTATATAGAATTGGATACAAAAATGAAGAAAAAATAGCTAAGTTAAAAAGGCGATATTTTTGTTAAAAAATATTTTTTCGCCATAAAAACACCAAGGTGCACATCTTCAATATGTGTAGAAGACGTGTGTATAGTTTCAGATCGATCGACTGAACGGTTTCGGAGGAGTTGTGTACACGAACTATGCGCTTTTTCTTCAGCCGCCCGCCCGCCGCCCGCCCGCCCGCCGTGCGGTAAAACATAATACGTACCGTTTTTTAAAAACGGTCGTATAAAAAATGGTTATTAAGTTAAAAAGGGGATATTTTTGTTAAAAAATATCTTTTCGGCATAAAAACACCAAGGTGCACATCCTCAATATGTGTAGAAGACGTGTGTATAGTTTCAGATCGGTCGTCTGAACGGTTTCGGAGGAGTTGTGTACACAAACTCTGTACCGTATACAGAATTGTATAGAAAAATGTAGAAAAAATGGCTAAGTTAAAAAGGTGATATTTTTGTTAAAAAATATTTTTTCGGCATAAAAACACCAAGGTGCACATCTTGAATATGTGTAGAAGACGTGTGTATAGTTTCAGATCGATCGACTGAACGGTTTTGGAGGAGTTGTGTACACGAACTATGCACTTTTTCTGTCAGCCGCCTGCACGCCCAGCGGTAAAACAAATACGTACCGTTTTTTAAAAACGGTCGTATAAAAACAGAGTGTATTAAAATCATAATACAGTGCAATAAATGAGACCACTGCAGAAACAGTGAAAATATATAAACTGGAGCATACTTTGTAATGTATGTCGTTGTTACATGGTAACCAGTATAATGGGGTAGGCCGTTCCGCCAACCTAACATTACTGTTTATTTAGATCGTGCATAATTCTACTGCAGTATAAACCTGTACAGCAAACTAAACCAGCAAACAATTTGATACTACCAAGTTTTAACAGATTCCTGCTAATTAAAGCAATATTTTTACAGTTTATGTCAAATTCATCACTTAAACATTTTCATTATCTATTATCTAACAAAGCAATGTAAAAGATAAATTATATGAAGCGGACATTAAAAGACATTTTCAACTATATATGGAATAATACAGGTTAAAATCAAAAGTAGGTGTGCTTGTATCATCTGTAATTACCCATTCACATGATCGGTATCATGTGGGCCATGTATGAATTCACAACCGTTTGATTGGCGTCATCACTCAGTTGCCATTCTGCTTATAGCATTTACTATGGTTGTTTTGATGTTACAATGGTCTGCCAAACATGTTAGAGCTGTCGGAAAACAAACCACCATGAATGCAACAAAGAATTAACTGCTGTTTTGGAACAAGAGCCACCACCATGTGATTTACTATGCCAGACATTGTAATTCAGCAAACCTTATACTACATATTTGTTTTATATTGTAATGCCTATTTTATGGTTATTATTCAATATAAATTGTAATAATACCCCTTTGCCTCTCTGTGTAACCAGACATTTGTATGTAGCGAAATGCAAACATTATTACCCCTAGTTCACTGACCAGTCAATCGCTCAATCTGCATTATTAATCGTCACAGATAATCACCCCATCTCCATTTCTATATTTTTCATCTGAGACCGAAAGGCCTTATAATTCTCACTCATGTAAGATCCACCCAGGCCCCGTTCAAAGTGACACAAAGCCTACAATACGTACAGGCTTCAGACCCGTTGATCTGACTGAGCACACTCTTCTGCGGTGGCTGGCCGCTGTTCTTTGTCTTCTCGTAGTCATGGAGGATGATGTTGTTGATGTGGTCGCCCAGGGTCATCTGTTTATTGCTGCCGTCCCCAGGGCTTGGCACATTGCCCAGGCTGCTCAGCCACACCTTGTCCTGGACACAACACACACAGGCAGGCGTTACACCATGTACTAAGCAGGGGCCTGTTTCACTAAACTTTGTACAACTAAAATGTTCGTAAGTGCAAAATTAAGTGCAAATTTCACATTAACAATGTTTTCTTGTAAACAATCATTGGATTTACATTCCTTGAGCATAGGCTGCATTTGCAGCCTATGTTCAATAAATGTAAATCCATCAATTGAAATTTCCAGACGATCCTAAATTTGCACTTACAAACATTTTAGTTGTACAAAGTTTAGTGAAATGGGCCCCAGGTGCTCCAGTCTAATACTCAATATCAAGACAGTTGATTGGTCGAGGCTGAACGATGCTTTGTCTCAGCCAATGAAAAAACATGGTTTTGAAAAAATTTGAAAATTCCCTGACTTTTCCCTGACCCAAATTATTTTTCCCTGACCAATTTTAGACAATGTTGAGGGCCCGAAGGACCCGATCGCGCTAGGGGGGTCCGGGGGCATGCCCCCCCCGTAAATTTTTGAAATCCAAGTGGTGTGAAACGCCATTTCCTGCATTCTCAGCAAAGGTTGAGCACATTCTATTACTCTCATTTTTCCACTTTCTGTATGCATACTTCAACACGGTTTCTATATTTCCCAATCTTGACAAAAATATCCAAAATGTACGAGATTAAAAATCTATTGAGATTGTGGCACGGCTCAAACAAATTGATTGGTTGGAGAATAACATGTGTAATGCACACCTGCAAATGTTGGTAATTGTTTTATTGCTGCATGTTTTGTTCTAAAAAAATGTGCAAATTTTTGAAATCCAAGTGGTGTGAAACGCGATTTCCTGCATTCTCAGAATCGGGTTCCCAGTACTCATGATTACACAAATATATTAGAATAAAAAATATGTTGGCCTCCTCCTCCCCTTCAGCTTTTCGCTTTCCACTTTCATTGAAACAGACGTCATACAGCTCGTCCCCATAAAAAAAAAAGTTGAAAGTAAATGCTCCTAATATTTTCTGCAGTGACTGAAATACATGTATGCTACTAACATCGTCCATTTCTGAAAGAGAAACAGCTAAGGAGGCAAGGGGCGCCAGTCCCTTTCAGTTTCTTCTGATGAAAATAGTTTAAAACATACAATGCTTTAAAGAAACGTTTTCATTATGATTATTTAGAAATAACTATTTTAATAGCCAAACTGGAAGAAACTGCCCTAGCCATTATCATAGTTTTCATCGGTTCTCGGCCTGAAATTCTAAAATTCCCTGACTTTGCCCTGACTTTTCAGAAATTTTAAAATTCCCTGACCGATTTCAAAATTCCCTGACAATTCCCTGACCTTGAAAAAAAAAAAATTTCCCTGACTTTTCCCTGACCGTGGACACCCTGAAGTATTATATCACATTGCCAGAAATCAACTGACTGAACACCAATTTATTGAACTAAAAAATTGTTTGTACAACAAAATGCCACCGCTGTTTAGAATTCAAGAATACAACAGCAATCATTGAGAGAGCACTTTGGAGTCGAAAAAGGGGCATAACTGCGGATGGATCTGTGGGACAGTGAAAAAATTGATGTTACGCACACCTGCACCTGATGATTGGGATGTATACCGAGTATGAAGAGAATCGGCCAAAAACTGTAGAAGTAGTTCGCCGGGCAAGAAAAATTGTCTACTGACGGGCACATGGACAGGGTAAACACTATATGCCACCGACAACTATCGTTACGGTGGCATAATAAAGTTTACTTTAAGGAATAATATTTAGTTCTTCCAGTTATACTATCTGAACTGAAATTTCTATAAAACTTTCCAAAAATATGTTCTGCAATATTAGTGGTCACTTAACTTGAAACTAGAAAAAGTATTCATAGGACAAAGATGCCCCCACTGGCAGCATACTATCAACACATCTCTGAAACTAGTGGGTCATAAGTATTGTGGTCATCATCTGTAAACATGCGTGAAGTTGTATACGACTTATGGACAAGAAATCAAGCAGTCGAAAATGGGACTATATAGAGCCAGCCAGCTGGTCTAATCGAGGCTCAGAAATGGAATTCATCGGCAAGCCTCTGCATTGCTGTATGCCTACAAGCCGAGCGTAATATGGAGGACCCGAGTCCGGTATAGCCGTGTGTAGCGTGTACCTGGGAGGACGAGCCGACGGCACCGGGTGAACCCGACGTAGACGGCGCCCCAGACGAGGGCTTGCTGTCCGAGTCTGATTTGCTGGGCCCTGCAGGCATCAGGGCACTGGGCAGCAGCCCCGTTGTCGAGCTTGGGGGCGTCGTCGGCGACTGCTGCATCCACCGCTTCTTACCTAGGGGATAACCATGGTTTTTCGATTATAAGCGGTATGTGGGAGGTTTGATGGTCTGAGAATCAGTTTTACAGCGACACACATCTAGGTCATTTTACCTTGATTTTATCACCAAGCCCAGCCATGTGGCCCCTGTGTTCAACACAGAGGCCACATGAGTAGACTATAGAATGAAAATATCGATGATGGTAAACAATTATATGAAGTTTCAAGCCAATCCAACTTGCAGAGATATAACAGATATATTAAACCAAAAACTTTAAAACAATTTTTTTAAGTAATTTGGCCTTATGCATACGGGCTGCATGGATGGGTTGTGGAATGAAAATATCGTTGGTGGTAAACAGGAATATGAAGTTTCAAGTCACTTGGACATAGGATTGGAGAGATAGTATGTTATTAGTTGGGTAGTTAGTTTTAAAATTCAGTAGAAAAAATTTATGGCTTGCAAATGCAAAACAATTTCATCCAATTTTTCTCTACAGAATGTTGACTAGTTAGAGAATGCTGCTACATTTGGTATTGTCAGACTCGTAGTGTTAACGGCTGGAACATGGCCATCATTGAAAGGAAGCAACCGTAGTCGTATTGACGAAAAATAAGATTTACCTCAGAGCTCATGGGTGCCACTATTACGCAAAACCACAATAGACCACGTGATCCCACACTGTGTGGCAAAACCACAACAATCCCACACTGTGTGGCAAAACCACAACAATAGACCACGTGATCCCACACAGTGTGGCAAAATTACAACAATAGACCATGTGATCCCACACTGTGTGGCAAAACCACAACAATAGACCACGTGATCCCACACAGTGTGGCAAAATTACAACAATAGACCACGTGATCCCACATTGTGTGGCAAAACCACAACAATAGACCACGTGATCCCACACTGTGTGGCAAAACCACAACAATAGACCACGTGATCCCACACTGTGTGGCAAAACCACAACAATAGACCACTGATCACATTTGTGGCCACAACAATGACACGCACTGATCCCAACACTGTGTGGCAAAACACACAATCCACACTGTGTGGCACACACACGTGATACCACACTGTGTGGCAAAACTACAACAATAGACACTGTGATCCCACACTGTGTGGCAAAATTACAACAATAGACCACGTATCCCACGGTGATCACAGTGTGTGGACAAAATTACAACAATAGAACACAGTGATACATAAAAACAACAATCCCACACTGTGTGGCAAAACCACAACAATAGACCACGTGATCCCACACTGTGTGGCAAAACCACAACAATCCCACACTGTGTGGCAAAACCACAACAATAGACCACGTGATCCCACACTGTGTGGCAAAACCACAACAATCCCACACTGTGTGGTAGGACAAAACCACAACATAGACCATGTGATCCCACACTGTGTGGCAAATCCACAACAATAGACCACTTGAATACCACCACTGTGTGGAAAACTACAAACAATAGCCCCCCGTGATACCCACATGTGTGGCAAAATTACCACAAAAAGACGTGGATCCCACACTGTGTGGCAAAAACCACAAAATTATCCCACACTGTATGGCAAAACCACAACAATAGACCATGTGATCCCACACTGTGTGGCAAAACCACAACAATCCCACACTGTGATGGCAAAACCACAACAATAGACCATGTGATCCCACACTGTGTGGCAAAACCACAACAATCCCACACTGTGTGGCAAAACACAAACAATAGACCACCCGGTTGATCACTGTGTGGCAAAACCACAACAATCCCCACTGTGTGGCCAAAACACCAGGTAGCCCATGTATCCACACTGTGTGGCAAAACCACAACAATCCCACACTGTGTGGCCAAAAAACCAAACAAATGGACCATTGTGATCCCACACGTGTGGGAAAACAAAACATAAACCACGTTGAAATCCCACAACACGTGTGATCCCACACTGTGTGGCAAAACCACAACAATCCCACACTGTGTGGCAAAACCACAACAATAGACCATGTGATCCCACACTGTGTGGCAAAACCACAACAATAGACCACGTTTATCCCTGTGTGGCAAAACCACAACAATAGACCATGTGATCCCACACTGGTGTGAAACCACAAACAATAGACCACGTGATCCCACACCGTGTGGCAAAAACCAATAGACTAAACGTGATCCCACACTGTGTGGTAAAACCACAACAATAGCCACGTGATCCCACACTGTGTGAAATCCCAACCCACAGTGTGGCAAAACCACAACAATAGACCTGTGATCCACCCATGTGTGACAAAAAACAGTGACCACGTGATCCCACATGTGTGGCCACAACAATAGACTGTGATCATGTGGCAAAAACCCACAACAATAGACCATGTGATCCCACACTGTGTGGCAAAACCACGACAACAGACCACGTGATCCCACACTGTGTGGCAAAACTACAACAATAGACCATGTGATCCCACACTGTGGCAAAACCACAACAATCCCAAACTGTGTGGCAAAACTACAACAATAGACCACATGATCCCACACTGTGTGGCAAAACCAGAACAATAGACCACGTGATCCCACACTGTGTGGCAAAACCACAACAATAGACCACGTGATCCCACACTGTGTGGCAAAACCACAACAATAGACCACGTGATCCCACACTGTGTGGCAAAACCACAACAATAGACCACGTGATCCCACACTGTGTGGCAAAACCAAGTAGACCACGTGATCCCACACAGTGTGGCAAAACCACAACAATAGACCACGTGATCCGACACTGTGTGGCAAAACGACAAAAATAGACCACGTGATCCCACACTGTGTGGCAAAACGACAACAATAGACCACGTGATCCCACACTGTGTGGCAAAACCACAACAATAGACCACGTGATCCCACACAGTGTGGCAAAACCACAACAATAGACCACGTGATTCCACACTGTGTGGCAAAACCAAGTAGACCACGTGATCCCACACAGTGTGGCAAAACCACAACAATAGACCATGTGATCCCACACTGTGTGGCAAAACCACAACAATTGACCATGTGATACCACACAGTGTGGCAAAACCACAACAATAGACCATGTGATCCCACACTGTGTGTATTCCACTGAATAACAAGAAACGAGGCAAAGCCACGAAGGCCAGGTTTTTTCCAAGCATAGACACTTGGATAACATAATTATACCCACTTTTTGTAGACTAGATGTCCGTGGCCTGCATGTCGCGCCTTGGGGCGAGGCATGGACACTAAAAAAATAGATATAGTAGATGGAAAAAATTTAACGAAAAACAAAATTTAACCGGACACACGGACGTACGGACGGACGGACTGACATATGCCAAAATGCCGACGATATCGCGCTTTCCGCAAGCGGGTGCGACAATGATGATAAACACCCATGTGAAGTATCAAGGTAATGGATGAAGCAGTTGCAGAGATATAGTACACGAAAAAACTTTAACAAAAAAATTCAAAGTAATTTGACATTGATATTGGGCACAGGGGCCGCACGGTTGGGGGTTAGAATGAAATTATGGATGATGATAAACACCCATTTGAAGTTTCAAGGTAATGGGCGAAGCAGTTGCAGAGATACAGTATAAGGAAAAACTTTTAACCAAAAAACTTTAACCAGACATACGTTAAAAAGTTAACGTTGAAAATGGCTAAGTCAATTGCGTAGAAATAATAGGTGAAGGTAAAAACTAGATGGCCGCGGCCTGCATGTCGCGCCTTGTGGCGAGGCATGGACACTAAAAAAAGAGATATAGTATAACGAAAAACTTTAACCAAAATACTTAACCAAAAAACTTAACCAAAAAGTTTAACCGGACACACGTACGTACGCCAAAGTGCCGACTATATCACGCTTTCCGCAAGCGGGCGCGACAAAAACATTAACCAAAAACTTCAAAGTAATTTGACCTTGACATTGGGCACAGGGGCCACACGGGAGGGGCGTAGAATGAAAATATAGATGATGATAAACACCCATGTGAAGTTTCAAGGTAATGGGCAAAGCAGTTGCAGAGATATAGTATAACGAAAAACTTTAACCAAAAACTTAACCAAAAAACTTAACCAAAAAACTTAACCAAAAACTTTAACAAAAAAACTTAACCAAAAACTTCAAAGTAATTTGACCTTGACATTGGGCACAGGGGCCGCACGGGAGGGGGGTAGAATGAAAATATAGATGATGATAAACACCCATGTGAAGTTTCAAGGTAATGGGCAAAGCAGTTGCAGAGATATAGTATAACGAAAAACTTTAACAACAAACTTTAACCAAAAAACTTAACCAAAAACTTTAACCACAAAGAACTTAACCAAAAACTTTAACCAAAAACTTTAACCAAAGAACTTAACCAAAAACTTCAAAGTAATTTGACCTTGACATTGGGCACAGGGGCCGCACGGGAGGGGGGTAGAATGAAAATATAGATGATGATAAACACCCATAGAAGTTTCAAGGTAATGGGCAAAGCAGTTGCAGAGATATAGTATAACGGAAAACTTTAACCAAAAAACTTAACCAAAAAACATAACCAAAAACTTTAACCAAAAAACTTAACCAAAAACTTCAAAGTAATTTGACCTTGACATTGGGCACAGGGGCCGCACGGGAGATGGGTAGAATGAAAATATAGATGATGATAAACACCCATGTGAAGTTTCAAGGTAATGGGCAAAGCAGTTGCAGAGATATAGTATAACGAAAAACTTAACCAAAAAACTTAACCAAAAAACTTAACCAAAAACTTTAACCAAAGAACTTAACCAAAAACTTTAACCAAAAAACTTAACCCAAAACTTTAACCAAAGAACTTAACCAAAAATTTCAAAGTAATTTGACCTTGACATTGGGCACAGGGGCCGCACAGGAGGGGGTAGAATGAAAATATAGATGATTATAAACACCCATATGAAGTTTCAAGGTAATGGGCAAAGCAGTTGCAGAGATATAGTATAACAAAAAACTTTAACCAAAAAACTTAACCAAAAAACTTAACCAAAAACTTTAACCAAAAAACTTAACCAAAAACTTCAAAGTAATTTGACCTTGACATTGGGCACAGGGGCCGGGGGATGGGGGTAGAATGAAAATATAGATGATGATAAACAAAGTTTCAAGGTAATGGGCAAAGCAGTTGCAGAGATATAGTATAACGAAAAACTTTAACGAAAAACTTTAACCAAAAAACTTAACCAAAAAACTTAACCAAAAACTTTAACCAAAGAATTTAACCAAAAACTTTAACCAAAAAACTTAACCAAACAACTTAACCAAAAAACTTAACCAAAAACTTTAACCAAAGAACTTAACCAAAACCTTTAACCAAAAAACTTAACCTTACAGCTTAACCAAAAACTTTAACCGGACACACGTACGTACGCCAAACGGCCGACTATATCGCGCTTTCCGCAAGCGGGCGCGACAAAAACCGGACACACGTACGTACGTACGTACGTACGTACGTACGTGTACGTACGTACGTACGCCAAACGGCCGACTATATCGCGCTTTCCGCAAGCGGGCGTGACAAAAATGGTCACATGTTGGATAGTTGTATGTGGTAGGCACCCCTTGGTTATGAAGCTGTGAAAGTTTGGTGGTCCTAGGTGGTACAGTACCAAAGAAATGGACTTAAACACGAAAACTTAACATTGTAAACGCGAAAACTTAACATTGAAAATGGCTAAGTCGACTGCGTGGAAAAAAATGGTGAAGTTAAAAAAAAAAGTAAACATGTTGGATAGTGATATGTGGTGGGGCACCCCCTGATTATGAAGCTGTGAAAGTAGTTTGGGTGGTCCTAGGTGTACAGTACCAAAGAAATGACTTAAACACGAAAACTTAACATTGTAAAACGCGAAAACTTAACATTTGAAAATGGCTAAGTCGACTGCGCGGAAAAAATGGGTCAAGTTAAAAAAAAAGTAACATTTGGATAGTGATAGTGGTGGGGGCACCCCTTGTTTATGAAGCTGTGAAAGTTTGTGGTCCTAGGTGGTACAGTATCAAAGAAATGGACTTAAACACGAAAACTTAACTTATTCATTGGAAAAACGCGAAAAACTAACATGAAAATGGCTAAGTCGACTACGCGGAAAAAAATGTGTCAAGTTAAAAAAAAGTAACATGTTGGATAGTGATATGTGGTGGGCACCTTTGATTATGAAGCTGTGAAAGTTTGGTGGTCCTAGGTGGTACAGTAACAAAGAAATGGACTCAAACTTAACATTGATTGTGGACGCCGCCGCGTCGCCCGCCCGTCGCCCGCCCGCCCGCCCGGCTTTCGCCAATCCAATAGCCTGGATTTTTTTTCAAAAAACCTGGCTAAAAAAGTAACTTGTTGGATAGTGATATGTGGTGGGGCTCCCCTTGGTTTATGAAGCTGTGAAAGTTTGGTGGTCCTAGGTGGTACAGTACCAATAAAGAAATGGACATAAACACGAAAACTTAACATTGTAAATGCGAAAACTTAACATTGAAAATGGCTAAGTCGACTGCGCGGAAAAAATGGGTGAAGTTAAAAAAAAAATGTAACATGTTGGATAGTGATATGTGGTGGGCACCCCTTCATTATGAAGCTGTGAAAGTTTGGTGGTCCTAGGTGGTACAGTAACAAAGAAATGGACTCAAACACGAAAACTTAACATTGATTGTGGACGCGCCGCCCGCCCGCCCGCCCGCCCACCCGCCCGCTTGCCCGCCCGCCTGCCTGGCTTTCGCCAATCCAAGAGCCTGGATTTTTTTTCAAAAAACCTGGCTAAAAATTCAATGCCTATGAATTGCATATATTAAGATATCAGCAAAATAAATTTACTCTGGTTGACGTTTTGATATCAACTGGATGTACTCATTTTATTGATTATTTCCTCGCTCAAAAAGTTTCTCAACTTATGCCAGAACTGCACTACTCGGCTGTCCAATGGCGCTTATCTATTTGACTATCAGTGTTTATAATATGTGGCTGTGACTGGAGAAATGGGGCTTACGGGTTTTGCATCCATGCAGTCTAATCAGGATCTGCAGTGTTCACCAGTCCATCAATGAAACACCTGCCATGCTTCCAACAATATATATCATTATCAGGCTACAGGAGTGTGCAATTTGATCAGGAGTGTCACTGGTCACAAAACCCATAAGCCCCATTTCTCCAGGCATATATGTAACATGATTAGGTGCTGTAACATTCAACCAATCAAAAAACAGTCCAGTGCAATAATTCAGGATTTTAACCTTTTCAACAGCAAAGGCCCGTATGGTGGTATTGGCAAAACTTGTAGATCTAGATGAGCCAGGACCTCACTTTTTGCAAGTAATTTTCATATTTTTAAGAACAAAAACTCCCCCTTTTCATAAATGGACTTGTCTGAAAATCATTTTGTGTCAATTATATTTGTTGCAAAATTAACATATCGAATACATTCCAGTTACTTGGGGTGAAAGGGTTAAAGTGTCACAACTTCTGGATCATAGCCTTCATTCGAAAGTCGGTCGTAGTCCGAGTTTGTTTACAACTTACCTGCTAGTTGGGCTGGTGGTGATTTCTTGTCTTGTGAGCTTGGGTATGGTTTCCCTGGAAACGACCCTTGCCCCGCATAGCCTTGACCCTGGGGTGACATTTGACCTACAATAAATAATAGATTTCAAAATGAGAGTTGTATTAGAGTCAAACTTGCACAACCGACCACGTGCATTAAGCGACGTTTGTCTTATACGACTACTTTCAATTCCACCCGACCATTTGGCCTATATAATGAGTGTATTAAACGACTTTCCCTTAAAGGTACATGCCCACGCAGCAGGTTACACTGTACTACTATTTTTCATTTTCTGTCATGCCTTATATGAGCCATTTGTCTACCCACTAACGAGTTATTTTTAATTACGGCGCGTGTTAATTGGTGTTAAATTGCATTTTATATGCCGCGACCAGAAAGGGTATTTTCCGACCTCGTGCTATTTTTACCAACACGCGTCACGTGACACGGTCAATCATATCACATTTTTGACATGCGCAGTGAAGTATCGGAAGTTGAGAAGAAAAATCTCTGTTCGAGTCCAAATCTAAATCTCCATGTAACTCTTTCCATTTGGTGATCTGGTCGCCAATATTAACCACTCTCTCTCTCTGTACTGCCTGTCCCTCAGACATTTCGCCTTTTTTTTGGCCGACACTGTTTCATACAATTTCCGTCCTGGAAGTTTCGACATGTTGATATTCTTGTTTACATATTGGGAAGCCCACTGGTGCAGCGTAGTATACTGCGCATGCGCACCGCAAGCCGTGATATGAAAGTCGTCGTCCCCGCAGATTATCAAAATAGACTGTTACCGCCGCGAGTCGCTAACAGTAAATTGATAATTAATAAATAATTATATTTGTATAGCGGGCACTCTTAGAATTTTTAGAACTGGTGGAATAGTGACATAATTATACACTTATTTAATTCCTATAAAGAACATTTTGTGCCTACTGCGTGGACATGTACCTTTAACGCAACCACCGGTCACTTATTTTGTAAACAAAAAGAATGGTCGTTAGTACTAAACCACCAGGATGTCACTTTATCCAGGTGAAATTTGCCTCAAGCGTGTGACAAACAAAGGAAACAAACTGTGAATGATGCATTGTTTGTGATTATTGACCTGAAACCTTGTTCTGATTCACTGTTTCCTTAGTGATTACTAAAGGGAATTAAGTCATCGTCGCTTCAGGACTGGTCGCTTAGCACATGGGAAATCATCTGCATATTTCACTCATTTAAAACAAATAATTTTGTTTGTTGTGTACGAAGCATTTTTATTTCACCCAATTCCAATTTTCTTGACGCGTAACGATACTGGTATATACAGAACAGTCCGAAGTGATCGCAGTCACAACTGCCTATGTGCGATTTCAGCTGGGCGATTTTATTTCGCAATAACATTCAAATTTTTTCATCTATTTTGATAAAATAAAGCCTGAATAATTCATAAAAGTGCACAGTAAACATTACCGGTAGTATTCTAATGTATTTATTTCTAATTTTAATGTTTAATATTCGTAATTTCCTGATTCCGAATATTAAACCATATAACCGGACATACCAGTACCCGGATTTCAATTTTTTGTTTGTTTTTGTGTTAAGAGACCATTGTTCTAAGTGACCATTTTTGGTGTCTCCCTTGGATGGTCGCTTAATGCAAGTTTGATTGTATTTATAAATATTTTTTTTTGGAATGTGCAATTTGTTTCCCAATCAGTTACAGAACACAACTACATACTAATTTCTGCACTGAAAAACAGTATTCTGGTTTGGTGCCAGGCACCCATACTACATCAGATAACTTAGTTCCATATGTGAATCCCAGCAAGTCACAGACAAGTACAAGTAATAACCCTATATATTCAGACACCAATTCTCGGAAACACACATACAGGGTTTTGCCCACAATATTTAACAGTGTCCCAATATTTATGGTTAGTGTGGCTGTACTGGTTTATCACAATAAGTGTATTTGGATACAATTTGTTTCGGGGTTTTCCGAAACAAACGGTGTCCAAATATTTTAGGTTATTATGGTATTCTGCACACAAAAATAATTACCCCCATGATGTGCGAAACCAAATATGATAAGACTTGTTTGGCACTGACCTTGGGCTAGTGGATGACCCTGTGGTGGCAGCTGTCCCTGACCATGGCGCATTTGTTGTTGTTGTTGTTGTTGTGGGGACGGCAGGGGGCGGGGGTGGGTGGAGGTGGTGGCGGCGGCCATCACGGCGGGTTTGCCCATGTCCTTGGAGTCGAGGGAGGACGTGGTCGTGTCCACCATACTCGTGTCCTCCGACGTCTGGTTGATCTGGTGAACTATGATCGCATCGATCAACGTCGCAGCAGTCAGGTTCCGGTTTTTACTGTTCGGGTCGTCGCGCTTCGGAGGCTTAGGTGACGCGTCTGGCTGGAAAACCTTCAATAAGTCGGTCGCATTAGACAGGTGCGATTTTTTACTCGGATCCTCATTAGCTCTTAGTAGCGAATATTTCATCTGCAGTTCCTTTTGTCGATCCGCCTTGACATCTGCGTCTCTCTGTTGCTGTTGTTGCTGCTGCTGCTGCTGTTGCTGTTGTTGCTGCTGTTGATGCTGTTGCTGCTGTTGTTGTTGCTGTTGTTGTTGCTGTTGTAAATGATGTTGGTACTGTTGCTGATGTTGTCGTATTCGCATCTCCTCATTATACTTCTGGATACCTTGTTCGTATCTTGCTGCTAAAACACAGTGGACGATTGTTTGTTTGTTTGTTTATTGGTGTTTAACGGCCTATCAACAGCTAAGGTCATGTAAGGCCGGGCAAACGGGTTCGATCCCGTTTTAACCTGCTGCATTGGGGGGAAAATTCCAAAATCAGAACTGAATATTTACATCGAGAAACAATATATTCAGCCCTGAAATCAGAATAACCTGACCTGGTGGCAGGTCCATACCACATCAAAGTCACTTAGCCCCTTCCCCTAAAATAGGATTACGAATTATCGTAAAACTCACATAAGGGGTATAACCAGATTCAACTGTCACATACAAAATGCCAAAGACGTATGCGAGGGCCAAACCAGGTCTCCAGTCGGGATTCCGGTAAGGATGAACCCCGATCGTTAAATTACCCATCGCTTGCACCCACCTTCCACCCACCACGGTGGACGAATGTCTACAGAAAATATTGTAAATTTTGTAAATATATTTCACACAACTGAATAAGGTATGTGACATTATAGGTCAGATTGTAATGGCTGATATTATATAATGTACAGTGGAACCTCTCTAAACTGGACACCCTGGGGACATCCCAGGGTGTCCGGTTTAGAGAGGCTCCACCGTGAAACATGCATATAACTACTTCAAGACATGCGTGTGTGCTTTGCGATCATGAACATACATTATCATCGGAGATAACTGGAAACAAAATAGATAAGAATTCAGCACAACGTCTGTGTTCGGTTTAGAGAGGTTTGATTGTATATTGATTCGCATTTACTCAAGACTGAATTTGCTGATGGAATGGAACGTTTCTTTTAGCATTACAACCTGGAAACCAAATTTACTCCAACAAGGCAATCACCAGGGATTGTCTCATCCACTCAATGTGAGGAAGCTATTGACAAAGTTTTGGTACAGATCCGTCCAACATGTCAGGAGATATGGGTGGTTTTACAATCAAAGAGTGCCACAGGGGGTCAAAAAGTGACTTGTTTTGTTTGGATCAATATTGTTTATTCTCAAACAAAAAATGTGAGATTTTAATTGTTAAATATAATGAAATCCTATAACAGGATAATATTTTGCAATCCTGCTAACAATCATACAAATAACCGTCTGGTCAACATCTTGTTGACTTGATTTGTACTACAGATACTATACAATAACAAGAGGCCCAAATGGGCCTGTATCGCTCACCTAAAAGCCTCCATAGTGGTCATCTTGATTTCACAAAGACTCTTCACTTACAACTTCAAATGTTCCACAGAATTTGTTGGTACCTTCTGATCTAACATATATTGCGAATGTGCATGTGATTTACTGCTATACCTTCGATTTGATATATAAAATGACCATATTCGATCAAAAATATAATTTGACCCCTATTTGACCCCTCGGGCCATGACCATTTTTGACCCAGAGGCCACCATATGAAAAAATCTGAATCAGCGTTAACTATCCATCATTCATACAAAGTTTCGTCGAAATCGGCCTGGCGGTTTGTGAGAAGATTTTTTTGACAATTTGACCTACTTTTCAACGGCGGACATCTTGGATTTGGTGATGACCTCCATTTAAACAAAAATGGACAGGCTTCACCCACAGACCATTACAGTTAAGTTTGGCCAATATCGGCCAAGCAGTTCACAAGAAGAATACGTTTGAAATCTTTAGTAAAAGAACAACTTTTTTTACCTTTCGGTGGCCATCTTGGATGACAAAATCATCTGATTTAGACAAAAAAATGCTCCAGAGTGATAGACTAGTCGATACCTTCGATTTGATATATTATATAACCATTCCGGCGCAAAAATATAATTTGACCCTAGTTGACCCCTCGGGCCACGCCCATTTTTGACCCAGGGGGCCACCATATGAACAAATCTGAAACAGCGTTAACTATCAATCATTCACACCAAGTTTCGTCGAAATCGGCCTGGAGGTTTGTGAGAAGAAGATTTTTTGACAATTTGACCTACTTTTCAACGGCGGACATCTTGGATTTGGTGATGACCTCCATTTTAACAAAATGGACAGGCTTACACAGACCATTACAGTTAAGTTTGGCCAATATCGGCCAAGCAGTTCACAAGAAGAATACGTTTGAAATCTTTAGTAAAAGAACAACTTTTTTACCTTTCACGGTGGCCATCTTGGATGACAAAATCATCTGATTTAGACAAAAAAATGGTCCAGAGTGATCAACTAGTCGATACCTTCGATTTGAATATTATATGACCATATTCGGGCAAAAATACAATTTGACCCCTAGTTGACCCCTCGGGCCACGCCCATTTTTGACCCAGGGGCCACCATATGAACAAATCTGAAACAGCGCTAACTATCGATCATTCATACCCAGTATCGTCGAAAAAATCGGCCTGGCTGTTCGTGAGAAGAAGATTTTTTAAGAATTTGACCTACTTCTCAACGGCGGCCATCTTGGATTTGGTGATGACCTCCATTTTAACAAAAATGAACAGGCTTCAACCACAGACCATTACAGTTAAGTTTGGCCAATATCGGCCAAGCAGTTTACAAGAAGAAGACGTTTGAAATCTTTAGTAAAAGAATGACCATTTGAACTATCGGTGGCCATCTTGGATGACGTAATCATATGATTTAGACAAAAAATGTTCCAGAGTGATTGTCGCTTCGATACCTTCGATTTGATATATTACATGACTATATTCGGTTAAAAATAAAATTTGACCCCTATTTGACCCCTCGGGCGACGCCCATTTTTGACCCATGGGCCACCATATGAACAAATCTGAAAC
The DNA here is from genome assembly GCA_029237695.1 of Conchocele bisecta. Classification (NCBI taxonomy): domain Eukaryota; kingdom Metazoa; phylum Mollusca; class Bivalvia; order Lucinida; family Thyasiridae; genus Conchocele; species Conchocele bisecta. The sequence goes on from CM055277.1 coordinate 37,929,470, forward strand.
AGCGCTAACTATCGATCATTCATACCAAGTATCGTCGAAATCGGCCTGGCGGTTCGTGAGAAGAAGATTTTTTAAGAATTTGACCTACTTTTCCATGGCGGCCATCTTGGATTGTCGATGACCTCCATTTTAACAAATCTGAAATGGCATCACCCATATATCATCCCTGTGAAGTTTGACCAATATCGGCTCAGCAGTTCGGGAGAAAAAGATGATTGAAAATGTTCACGGACGGACGGACGACGGACGACGGACACTTTGCCATAACAATAGCTCACATGAGCTTTGCTCAGGTGAGCTAAAAAAACAAGAGTGGCGTGGCCCTATATCGCTCACCTGTGTATTACATATATATATATATGGAAGTAAATCTGAGAGAGCTTTATAGATTCATTATTCCTATGAGGTTTTGTCTAAACCAGTTAGTATAATGGGAACACATTGTTTAAAGATTTTGTTCAACTTTATACAGCGGCAGTCTTGGTTTATGTGACAATCTCCAATTTGAAAAATTTGTAAATGTTTAACTAAAAGACAATTACTATGAAGTTTGGCCAGCATCGGCCAAGCAGTTCACGAGAAGAAGATGTTTGAACGCTCTAATTAAAGAATGGCCGTATTGAATGACATAATCATCCGATTTCGACAGAAAATGATCCAGAGTGATCGTCTCCTCAACACCTTCAGTTTGATATACGACATTACCATATTCGGTCAAATGTGAAATTTGACCTCCACGGCCCTCCCAACTTTGACCGAGCGTGGGTTATCATTTTTACAAATCTGACAGAGCATTTACTCTAGATAATTCCTGTCAAGTTTCGTTGAAATCTGTCTGGCAGTTCGTGAAAAGAAGTTTTTAAGAATTTGACCTACTTTTCCACAGTGGCCATCTTGGATTAGGCGACTACCTCCAAAAAGTTACAAATCTGAAATGCCCTCACCCATAGATCATCCCTGTGACATTTGACCAACATTGGCCAAGTTCACATGAAGAAGACGTTTTAACTCTCTAATTAAAGGATGACCTTTTGACTTTTCGGTGGCCATCTTGGATGACATAATCATCCGATTTCACCAAAAAATACTCCAGAGTTATTGTCTTGTCGATATCTTCGATTCAATATATATAACATGACCATATTTGGTAAAATGTGAAATTTAATCCCCACCCATTTTTGACCCCGGGGTCACCATTTTGTCAAATCTAGAACAGCATTGACTATCGATCATTCCTGCCAAGTTTCGTTGAAATTGGCCTGACAGTTCGTGAGAAGAAGAGTTTTTAAGAATTTGACCTACTTTTAACAAATTTGAAAAGATCATTCCTGTGATGTTTGACCAACATCGGCCCAGCAGTTCAGGAGAAAAAGACGTTTGAAATTGTCGACGAACGACGGACGAAAAGAGGCAACAATAGCCCACTTGAGCCATTGGCTCAGATGAGCTAAAATATTGTATGCTGTTAGACTGGGGGGAATGCAGCGAGCAGGCTACAGAACTGGCGACTCACTGGCTTCGAGGACGGCCTGTTGCTCCCTCTCGCGCACCCGCTCTCTCTCCGCTTGGTACTGCTGCTGTCGGTACGTCTCCGGGTGCATCGCGGGAGACCGGGCATCTGGGTGCATTGCCGGGGATCGTGCGTCCGGATGCATTGCTGGGGATCGAACATCTGGGTGCATGGCGGGGGACCGGGCATCTGGGTGCATTGCAGGGGACCGTGCGTCCAGGTGCATGGCCGGGGATCGCCTATTGTCCCCCGAGGATGAGGGCATCGGGTAGCGGTCAGCTTGTCGCGGAGAGAGGTGAGAACTTGAGCTGTCTGGGCGGAGTCTGCATAATCACAGAGTATACAACGTCAGCACTATCACAACTAATCAAATCATTGTCTCTGACACATGGGCCACCCTTCAACTTGCGAGTCAGTTGCCTTCACTACAGCCAGACTGTTAACTTGCACAACCATTGGCTATATTTTATTCACTTTCTTTTTAAAATTATCATGTGTGTAATATCATGAATGCAATTGTGATTGTGCACTTGACTAGGTCCTTCCATTAAACAAGCTTGGTTCACTACACCCACTACTACTAGTCGTTTTAGTAGTTTATTTAGCAAAAGGATCCAATCATTCATGCATTATTTCACAATAGTCATCTCACCTGGCTGAATAAACAGTTTAAATGTAAGATTTAGAACAGTTTGGTTCTGGGGACAATATATTAGTGCATAGACACAGCCTATACAAGTCAACCCTTTCAACTCTAGAGGCCTCTATAGCGAGCGGTGTAGATCCAGATGAGCCGGCTCGTGACGAGTAGGTTTCATATTTGCTAGAAACAAAGACACCCCTTTTTTATAAATGGACTAGTCTGAAAATCTTTTGACATTTGGACTGGTCCAAAAATTATATTTTGAAGATTTGATTGGTCGGAATATTAACATATCAAAATCCATTCCAGATATTTAGTATTGAAAGGGTTAATGTTCATACGAGTTGGTGAGATAGAAATACCTTTCGTCAGGTCGGCCTTCTGTTATCACCGTCTGTCTGCCAGTGCCCTGTGTGATACTGGGGCGCCCCGGGGCGGGTGTCTGGTACACGCCGCTATCTATGTGTGGGCTCGGGTGACCACTTGGGTGACCGCTCGGGTGACCACTCGGGTGTCCACTGGGGTGACCGCTTGGGTGACCACTCGGATGTGGACTTGGGTGACCGCTGGGATGTGGACTGGGATGACCACTCGGATGGGAACTTGGGTGACCGCTAGGATGTCCGCTGGGGTGCGGACTGGGATGACCACTCGGATGAGGACTAGGATGACCACTCGGATGCGGATTTGGGTGACCACTAGGGTGACCGCTGGGGTGTGGACTAGGATGACCACTCGGATGCGGACTTGGATGACCACTCGGATGCGGACTTGGGTGACCGCTGGGGTGAGGACTTGGATGACCACTGGGGTGTGAACTGGGATGACCGCTTGGATGCGGACTTGGGTGACCACTGGGGTGAGGACTTGGATGACCACTGGGGTGTGAACTGGGATGACCGCTTGGATGCGGACTAGGATGACCACCAGGATGACCACTGGGGTGTGGACTGGGGTGGCCTGTGGATCTCTGTGGCGGCATACTGGAAGGGCGGGGTGAGAGGCGGGAGGAGGAGGGTTGCTGGGTGGGGCCTGGCTGCTGCAGGTACATCACCGCACCCCCTGGGCCTGTCACTGGGATGGAGTAGCCACGTGGGTCCACCGGGTACCTGCAACACAGGACAGCTTATGTAGCAATGTCATCACAGACGTACAACTGGATACAGTGGAACCTCTCTAAATCGGACACCCTGTGAGGTCCCCAGGATGTCCGATTTAGAGATGTTCCACTGTAAAACAGGCAAATAAGTACTCCCAAGAAGTGAGTATGTGAACATGAAGACATATTAACATAATAGATAAACCTAAACTAAACCCACCATAATTAAGAACACCAATCTTTCTTGGTGTCCATTTTAGAGAGGTTCTACTGTATGTGGCTGTGACTGGAGAATATAGTCAGTGGAACCCTTCTAAACCGAACCCTCTCTAAACAGGGGCCCATTCCACTAAACTTCTTACGACTAAAATGTTCGTAAGTGCAAATTTGGAATCGTCTGGAAATTTCAATTGATGGATTTACATTTATTGAGCATAGGCTGCATATGCTCAATAAATGTAAATCCAACTAGAAATGTGGCCTGTCGGCACACGAATACCCCCACTGGCAGCCAAAGAAAACAAGGCATTTTTTGATTATAAGCCATTTAGCCGAGCGTTAAGGTTTCAAACGCATCAAGTCTGTGACCTTGACCCTGGGCATAGTGTGATAATCCATGCATCGGTGTAGAAGATATAGAGCGGAAGGGAATTTCAATAGGTTTGACCTTTGACCTTCAACTATGACCTTGACCTTGGACGTAGGTGCGTGGTTATTGATCGTGACACACCTTCTCATCCTGAGAAACATTTGTGCCAAGGCATTTGATAATCCATGCATCGGTGTAGAAGATATAGAGCGGAAGGGAATTTCAATAGGTTTGACCTTTGACCTTCAACTGTGACCTTGACCTTGAACGTAGGTGCGTGGTTATTGATTGCGACACACCTTCTCATCATGAGAAACATTTGTGCCAAGCCATTTGATAATCCATGTATCGGTGTAGACGATATAGAGCGGAAGGGAATTTCAATAGGTTTGACCTTTGACCTTCAACAGTGACCTTGACCTTGGACATAGGTGCGTGGTTATTGATCGCGACACACCTTCTCATCATGAGAAACATTTGTGCCAAGTCATTTGGGAATTTCAATATTTTTGACCTTTGACCTTCAACTGTGACCTTGACCTTGGACGTAGGTGCGTGGTTATTGATCGCGACACACCTTCTCATCATGAGAAACATTTGTGCCAAGCCATTTGATAATCCATGCTTCGGTGTAGAAGATATAGAGCGGAAGGGAATTTCAATAGGTTTGACCTTTGACCTTAACTGTGACCTTGACCTTGGACGTAGGTGCGTGGTTATTGATCGCGACACACCTTCTCATCATGAGAAACATTTGTGCCAAGCCATTTGATAATCCATGCATCGGTGTAGAAGATATAGAGCGGAAGGGAATTTCTATAGGTTTGACCTTTGACCTTCAACTGTGACCTTGACCTTGGACGTAGGTGTGTGGTTATTGATCGCGACACACCTTCTCATCATGACAAACATTTGTGCCAAGCCATTTGATAATCCATGCATCGGTGTAGAAGATATAGAGCGGAAGGGAATTTCCAACAGACCGACAGACCGACCGACCGACAAGCTGACTCCTATATACCCCCAACAAACTTTGTTTGTGGGGGTATAATAATTGTTTACAAGAAGTCATTGTTCATGTGAAATTTACAGACTATCATAAGTTTGCACTTACGAACATTTTAGTCGTAAGAAGTTTAGTGAAACGGCCCCCAGGAATTCTCGCTAAGCCAAACCGACGATCAAGTCCCGTATTCTCCGCTATATAAACACATTGTTTTCTACCCCTCTAACCCGGAACCCCTCTATTCCTTAATCTGAACGACATTTCAAGTCCCAAAACATTTCAGCATTAACCCTTTCAACACCACAGACCTCTACAGAGACAATGTTTGCAAACAGTGCAGATCCAGATGAGCCGGCTCGTAACGAGCCGTCTCATCAGGATCTCCACTGTTTGTTAATAATTTTAAACGTGTACAGATTACCCTTTTAGAAGAATGGGATAATTTGAATGAACAAAATTAATGAAATAGCGTGAAACATTGGCATGGAACATCCTAACCCTTTCAACACCACAGACCTCTATAGAGACAATGTTTGCAAACAGTGCAGATCCAGATGAGCCGGCTCGTAACGAGCCGTCTCATCAGGATCTCCACTGTTTGTTAATAGTTATCAAATTTGAAAAAATTACCCTTTCTGAAGAATGGAATAGCCTGAAAATTTGAATGGACCAATGAAATAGCGTGCAACATTGGCATGGAACATCCTATTAAGTTACTTGGTGTTGAAAGGGTTAAAAACTCCCTGAAAACCAAACAACTCTGTCAATAAGAATACAGCGCTGTCACTGTCAATTGGGTGTCAAAATCAGACCGCGTTTATAAGCCCTATCCATGACGTATATTTGTAGCCTACGCCATACGGCTTATATGGTCAAAATGATTCGGGCGCCGTGTAATGTGGTATACATGTGCTACACAATCAGGGTATACACATTTATTAGTTTTGTGGTGCACATTGCAAATTTAACAAGAGTGCCGAAGGTCACAATATACGCTCGTCGAGGCAAGGCCAGTCAACAAGGGGAGATAACTCATCTTGACGTGATAAACATATAAAGCAAATTTGGTTACAATCCGTCAAGTAGACTCGACTTATTGCGTGGACAAGGATACGGAGTCCGAAAATTAACAAGAGTTGTCAGAAGACAACGAAGCTCGCCTGTTGGCAGCCTTCACTCAAACTTGGCACAGTTGCATAAAAAAACATGAATATTATATAACTTGACCTTGGGTTAAGGGGCGTGCGGTGGACCTTGACATTGGGGTCAGTGGTGCAAGGTGGGTCGTGGGTTTGCTATAGCATAATATAGCATATTAAGATGAATGCATGTATGAAATATCAATGCGCTCCCTGAAAACAGAAGTAAAACAAAATTTAACCCAACGTTAAGTTTATGAACGCACTAAGTTGGTGATTTTCTACAGCATGATAGCTATTCACATGAGGAATGCATGTATGACTGTGCTAAGTTTGTGACCTTGACCTTGGGAAAAGGGGTGGGGGGAGGGGGTCATGGATTTGCTGTAGCACAATAGAGGATCATCAGATGAATGCATGTATCAAATATCAAAGCGTTCCCTGTAAAGAAACAGAAGTTACACAACATTTACCCCAACGTTAAGTTGATGAACATGCTAAGTTTGTGACCTTGACCTTGGGGTAAGGGTTGGGTGGTGGGTTGTGGATTTGCTACAGCATGATAGAGGGTCATCTGAGGAATGCATGTATGAAATATCAAGGCGTTCCATCAAAGGAAACAGATGTTATAAGACATTTACCCCAATGTTAAGTTTATGAATGTGCTAAGTTTGTGACCTTGACCCTAGGGTAAGGGGTGGGCGGTGGGTCATGGATTTGCTATAGCACGATAGGGTATCATCAGATGAATGCATGTATGAAATAGCAAGGCGTTCCATGAAAGGAAACAGATGTTATAAGACATTTACCCCAACGTTAAGTTTATGAATGTGCTATGTTTGTGATGACCTTGACCTTGGGGAAAGGGGTGGGGGGTGGGTCATGGATTTGCTATAGCATGATAGAGTATCATCAGATGAATGCATGTATGAAATATCAAGGCGTTCCCTGTAAAGAAACAGAAGTTATAAAAAGACATTTACTTCAACGTTAAGTTTATGATGTTGATCCAGGGGAAAGGGGTGGGGTGGGTCATGGATTTGCTGTATACAATAGAGCATCATCAGATGAATGCATGTATGAAATATCAAAGCGTTCCCTGTAATGAAACAAAAGTTACACAACATTTACCCCAACATTAAGTTTATGAACATGCTAAGTTTGTGACTTGACCTTGGGGTAAGGGTTGGGTGATGGATCGTAGATTTGCTACAGCATGATAGAGGGTCATCAGATGAATGCATGTATGAAATATGAAGACATTCCCTGTAAATAAACAGAAGTTACACAACATTTACCCCAACGTTAAGTTTATGAACATGCTAAGTTTGTAACTTGACCTTGGGTAAGGGTTGGGCGATGGATCGTAGATTTGCTACAGCATGATAGAGGGTCATCAGATGAATGCATGTATGAAATATGAAGACATTCCTTGTAAATAAACAGAAGTTACACAACATTTACCCCAACGTTAATTTATGAACATGCTAAGTTTGTGACCTTGACCCTGAGGTAAGGGTTGGGTGGTGGGTCATGGATTTGCTACAGCATGATAGAGGGTCATCTGAGGAATGCATGTATGAAATAACAAGTTGTTGCATGAAAGGAAACAAAAGTTATAAGACATTTACCCCAACGTTAAGTTTGTGAATGTGCTAAGTTTGTGACCTTGACCCTGGGGTAAGGGTTGGGTTGTGGGTCATGGATTTGCTACAGCATGATAGAGGGTCATCTGAGGAATGCATGTATGAAATATCAAGGCGTTCCATGAAAGGAAACAGATGTTATAAGAAATTTACCCCAACGTTAAGTTTATGAATGTGCTAAGTTTGTGACCTTGACCTTGGGGTAAGGGTTGGGTGGTGGGTCATGGATTTGCTACACCATGATAGAGGGTCATCTGAGGAATGCATGTATGAAATAACAAGGTGTTCCATGAAAGGAAACAGAAGTTATAAGACATTTACCCCAACGCCGACGACGCCGACGACGACGCCGACGACGCCGCCGACGCCGCCGACGCCGCCGACGCCGCCGACGCCGCCGACGCCGCCGACGACGCCGACGACGCCGGGGGTATGCCATAAACTCAAAATCAATAGGCTTCTTTGTCTTGCCATGATAAACATGTATACCGAATTTGGTTTCGATCGGTGAAATAGAACTTGAGTTATCGCATGGACAAGGATAGAGTGCCAAAAATAAAAATGGCTGTCAAGGGGAGACAAGTCATCAGAAATTTTTCAAAATCAATAGGCTTCTTCGTCTTGCCGTGATAAACATGTATACCAAATTTGGTTACGAGTGGTGAAGTAGAACTTGAGTTATTGCGTGGACAAGGACACAGTGAGAAAATAAAAAATGGCCGCCAAGGGGAGATAAGTCATCGGAATTTTTTCCTCAGGGTGTTCGGTTTAGAGGGGTTCCACTGTATTTAAAGTAATATGCATTTCTACGTCATATTACATTATGCAACAGAATTCGTCAGGCTGGTTGGAGGTAGTAAAGCAACTAAAACGTTGCTCACCAGTGACTAGGTTCCTCGAAAATCCAAAGGAAGAGAGCTGGAGGAGTCGAGAAATGAACAATTTTGTAAATTGACTCCGAAACATGGTTAGATAACATGGAAATGATGTAACTAAGACAAAAAAAGTTAGATTTTGAAAATCGGTGCACAATTTATTTTTAGAAAAAATCAATTTTTAGCCCCAATGTTAAAAATCGTTTTTTCGCAATAAAATCAATATTTGATATTAAATTTGATCAAATAAAAAAATGTGGGGTGAGTGACTTTTTTGTTATTGATGAAAAAGCAGTTTAATTTAAATATTTTTTAAATATTTTTATCGTGTATGCCTTCCGTGTGGCCGCAAATACCTTGTGACTTTCAGAGACAATGACATATGTCGTCTGACAGACGCGAAATTCGAATTGTAAAATATATTCCCGTGGTATGTACACACATGCAAAAACACAAAAAAAACATGTATTTGTGTATGTGTATTTGGCACAAAGACGATTTAAAATCCCAAAAGAAACTACGAAACCACGTGGCATTTGGTGGGAATTGGGCCCATGCACTGTCTAGTGTATTACTACGTGCTGACCCGTCTGTCGCATTGCGCATTGCAGGGGCGTCTCACGAGGCTCCGGATATGGGCACTTTTTCAGTTTGTTGCAGAATGAGATGGTTCTAAATAGGCAGGGGCACTGCATAATGTAATATGAAAGTCAGTGATGTAGAAACAGGCAATAGTGAAATTTAACATTTGTGTGTGTGTGCTGCTTACCCTTTGGCACGCGCAGCGTCAAGTTCCTGCGTTCTAGGAGAGAGACTCCTGGGGTCACGGTGGTCGCGGATATCGCGGTGGTCCTTGTCCGGGGATGTGACGTGTTCCCGCATCTGTATGGCCGTCTCGTAGTCACTCATGATGGTCTGCTTGGTGCTGTAGTCGGAGCCCGGGGGGGCGGCGGGCGGGTACGGGGGGAACTGCTGCCCCCCGCCCCCAGCACCATAGTGCGGGTGCTGCAGGCGCATCTGGTCGAGGGCGCGTGCGTCATACATCTGCGGGTGCATGCCGCGTGGCTGTGACTGCTCCATCATGTGGATGTCGTACGGACCCGGCGCAGGGCCCCTGGGTCCCGGCACATCGTGAGGTCCCGGGCCACGCCCACCCGTGTCTCGAATCGGTGTCCCGTGGGTGATGGAGCCGCGGGCCGGCCCTGACTGCTGCCCGTGCTGGTCATAGTGGCGTGACGACGGCACGGTCGTCGTCAATGTGTGAGTGACCGGAGTGCCGTGCGTTATTGATCCTGTTGGAAGGCCGGGCATGTGAGGTGGTGATTTTGGCAGTCGGGGAGACGCGCTGTTGATTAAAGGCGGGGGCGGTGGGATTTTACCACTGGGGTGGCGACTAGGGTCGGCTAGCGGGCTGTAGGGAGATGTGGAAGGTGGCAGTCCGCGGATGTTCGGCGACATGGCCTGTCGGTCAGTGAATGGTGACTTCTCCATGCCGTCCTGCCGGCCCTTTAAGGCCATCGCATCCTGGTGCTGGAAGGGCGAACGGCGGTGGGAGTGGGCCGGCGGGGGCGTCGCCATGCTCATCACCTTCCTCTGCTGGCTGTCCTCCGCCTGCCGTCTGTACGGGTCGCCGCGCGCGTGGGGGTGCGGCTCAAAGTCGCGTGGATTCCCCTTGAAGCCATGATGCAGCATCTTGTCCACACCGAGATCCTGCATCTGAAATAGGTACACACAAGAGGTAAGCAATTTTAAGACTTTCACCCCGAAATACTGGACAATGCACGCTTCATTATAATTGTTAGATGTTTTATGGCCTGTGTTGTCAAAAGGGTTGAGATCTTCCAAATTAAATTTTGGAATCCTGCAGCTAATAGCCAGATGGTCTTGGACAACAAGGTGATCATCGGCGAGTGTCTCACGCACAACAGTCATGGTCACCTAAATAACACTGGATGTATAGTCATCAATGTGAGGAAGCTATTGATGGCAATGATCCGACTAAAGGATCAGCAGATATTCAACATTTGGAATTGTGACTGCCATGTCTACACAATATAACTTCATCATTTGGAGAAGTAATAAGTGCAGTATTGTAGCCCCGCACCTTGTAGTCGCCGGGCCTGTTATCTCTGGGGTCCCGTGGCTCCCCCCGCTCCAGGCCGCGCCCCATGGCCACCTGGTAGGGACCGGGCCCCCGGTCAGGCCCACGGTGACCCTGGTACAGGTCAGGGCGCCCCATCTGCTCCTTTCGCATGTCCGTCGCCCGCATGTCCGTCGCCCGCATGTCGTGGGGCAGCATCTGGGTCATCGGCTGGCTGCTCGGCCGGTAGTTCGAGTCCGTCGACCCCGACCCTGTACAGGTACACGTACAGTGGAATCTCTAAACCAGACACCAAGAAAACACCTGTGATCTTATTTTTGAGGAGTTTCTTGGTCATTTATCTCAGGTGATATCGTCTGTTCGTGACCACAAACCACACACCTATGGCTCAGAATGATCAAATGCCTGATTTACAGTGAAACCTCTCTGGGGACCACCCACTGTGTCCGGTTTAGAGAGGTTTCACTGTACCATTCATGCGAGACAGAGGTAAAGTGTAGGGGTTTAATGTGCCAACAACAGCACAGGTGATATATAGGTCAGTTTCAAGTGTCATCCGAAGTACCAGTGGGATGGAAATACCATCAAGTTTGTTCATGCGGAGGGGATGGGTTGAGCATATGTGACTGTGATTGGAGAAATGGGGCTATGGCTTTTGTGACCAGTGTAGATCCAGATCAGCCTGTGCATCCGCACAGTCTGATCAGGATCTGCACTGTTCGTCGTTCCCTCAATGAACACCTGCCATGCTTCTAACAAGCAATATATATCATTATAAGGTTACACAAGTATGATGTATGATCAGGAGCTACACTGGTCACAAATCCCATAAGCCGCCCCAATTATCAGTCACAGTCACATCTGACCTCCAGTATTCAAGTAAAAGTTCTACCACTAGACAATCAACCAAACGAAGTCAAATGTCACGGTCATAGTCACCTACGAAAGCCCTGATATTACGGGCTCTGTAAAGATTTCACCAATTTCACTGCAAATTCAATATACCGGTAATTACTGTTACCCATAATTTGACCTACAGTGGAACCCCTCTGCACTCGACACCATTGGCTGTCCTGTTAGAGACATTATAATGTAAGGCATATGAGACACGCCATGTGATTGATTTTGTACCTTCGGACATCTGCGTAATTTCATGAAATACGTTTACAAAATTTACAATATTTTCCATAAATGGTGTCAAAAGTTGACAAAATTTTGTACTCTGAATATTTTGTCATCTTTGGACTTTATTTATGAAAAATATTGCAAATTTTGTAAACATATTTAATGAAATTAAAAGATGTCCGAAGGTACAACATCACATGGCGTGTCTCATACGAGAACTGCAATCAGGAACAGACAGTAGCATCAGAGATAAAGGGTGATGTTTTATTGGCGTCCAATTCAGAGAGGCTTCACTGTACTTAATATTATATTGTGTTTTTAGCAAACTGGCACAATGTATATTCTTCAAATGAGTGATAGCAAGGTCATAGACAATGAATTCCTGTCTGTTTCACGAAATCTGCCCCAATTTTACAGCATATAAAATTGCAAAGAGAATTATTTTTTATATTAAATTTTATAAAAATTTAAGAATGAACATTCTTTTTATTTCGTAAAATATTTGGTACAATATTGATTTGATTACAAACAAGAGTGCCATAAGTCACAAAATACGCCCGGCAGGGCAGATAAGGAGGTTTATAGCATAACAGAATTTCTATATTTCTTCTAAAATACACACTAAAAAAAGTAAGATGGTAATTTATTTTAGGGGCGGGGAGAATGTATCTGCTGGTGCATATTGTCCGGCCGAAATTGTGTGTGTGCCGACTCACGTGGCCGGCTGTCCTGGGCTGACTGCGGCCGCTCCTGTGGTGGGGCGGCGGCATCTAGACTCAGGTTGCGCTCGATGGCCGAGTGGATGAGGTCGCGCACGCACGTCGCATTCTTCGTTATCTTCTTCTCCTGCACGTGCGGCGACAGGACGCGTGCCGAGTCCCCGATACCTGCCGCCAAACACACATGTATGTGACACAACACATGATTTTACAGCATTTATATAATATACTATATCAGAGCTCCAGTTAAGGTGCGTAATTTGACCAACTTGGGGTGAAATTTTGTTATTTCTTCATCAAAAAGGGCAAGTTGGGAGTGCTTTAGAATCGTCTCATTGAGACGATTCTAAAGCACTCCCAACTTGCCATTTTTGATGGAGAAATAAGAAATTTACCTCCAAATTACGCACCTTAACTGGAGATCTGCTATATGCATTACATTATCACATTGCTTTGGTCAGAAAATATTTTATTTCATTAAATAAAATATTAATCTATGTACAAATTGAAAAGTACTCCCTCAAAGTGTAGAACTATTAGTAGTTATTGCGTGGGCAAGCTCTGCCCACCCGCCCGTACATCCTGAATACATAATACGTCCATTTCTTTTTAATATAAAAACCCATAATTCCATTATGCAATCACAGACACATATGGATGTGGTCAGTAGACTTTTGAGAAAAATGGAAAAATTTCAATAGTGTCACTAAACGACGACTGCGTTTATCTTGCCCCGAGTATCAATGTTTCTGAACATCTATTTGCAATGCCAACTCGCTATCAAGCCATCCGATCAAGCACAACTCCAGCTCAGCCAATCAAGCTGCTTGATTTCAAGCAAAATATTCAAGCATTATTAAATAAATAAATTGACAAATATTGGCAAGATTAGTGCAGGCGGTAGTGTACTTGATAATTTACAGACATTCGTCAAAGTAGCCATGTTGTTTGTACTCACCGAGCAGTGTATGCACGTGTACACCAGTGGGCACCTGGGGGGACGCCGTCCTCTGTGTCACGAGTCCCGAGTCTGAGAGCGTACTCGACGGCCGCATTGGCTGCTGGGGCTCGCGGTTCGCCAGGCTCGGGTACGGCGAGTGTGGCTTCCCGCCCTGGGGGTAAAAATCCACCACCCCCACCTTCTCCCGGCTGACAGGCGACTCGTGGGTGGAGGACCGGGAGTTCGGGCGACTCGAGTACTGGCCGGGTGTATGCGGGCCCTGGGGGCTCGGCCCCAGTCCGTGCGACGCCGTCGCTGGGCTCATACGGGATCCAGGGTGCGAGCCCGTGGAGCCGGGGAAGCTGTGGTTGGAGTTGCCCGGGCTGTGGCCGGGACTGGGGCGTGTGAGGGGCGGGCACACCGCGATGGCTCCGGCCTGCGCCATTCGATCCCGGGATATCGGCACACCTGTAACACAACGTACCCACCCGTGAATATTCCCACAGACACTGCTCCGTACCGGGGGTGGGGCTACTCCAGTAAACAGATTCAACCCTTTCACCCCTAAGTAACTGGAAAGGATTTTGATATGTTAATTTTTCAACCAATCCAACCGTCACAAAATGGTTTCCAGACTAGTCCATTTATGAAAAGGGGGTATTTTTGGTTCTAAAAAATATGAAAATTACTTTAAAAAAGTGCAGATCCTGACGAGACGGCTCGTTACGAGCCGCCTTATCTGGATCTGCACTGTTTGCATAAACCGCTATAGAAGGCTTTCGGGTTCAAAGGGTTAACATGCACCACCGACTGAGAAAATCGTACTGGGATAAAATTTGCAACAATTGAACATCTTGGTCCTCTTGCATATTCACCAAGATAACAATTTCATCTTTATTCTAATGGCAGTGAATGAAAGGCGAGCAGCATTTCACGGCCTCTGCCAGTCTCAATCATTTTGTACATTTTAATTTTGCAGTTACAAACTTTGTCGTATGAACATCACAGAAGTGATCACAATACACAACAAACATCGCTTTGACACATGAACAGGTTTAATATCAGAAAGAGTTTCATAGATCGGAATCAAAATTTTGTGCCCATTTTTTACCTTTGACCTCTCAAGTGTGATCTTGGTTTAAACATATTTAATTGGTATATAATTTACAAGTAAGGCATCAATAGCAGTATATACAGAATTATACAAATGGGATTGGATTGAAAGCAAGCTTATATAAATCCTCTCCCTGAAATGTGGCTTACAGTAGTATTACTAGAAACAAATTTCCTACCCCGCTCCATACCTCTCGCGTAGATAACATATCGGAGGTGGATTATAGTACATGTATTACAGGCTGCAGGAACAAGGACATAACACACATAATTAGTACTGCCATTAGCATAAAATGGGATTTTATTCTTGCTTCATGCTCCTAGTTTCTATTTCCTGCAATACCCGGTAGATATATTATACAGACAATATGTATATATGCATTAATCAATTTTAACAAAGAAAGGAAAAACAACGATTTTAGTTTGTTATTATAAAACAAAAATAGAAAAAAAAAGCCACTAAAGCAGTTCGAGAAAAAAAGTATGTTCGCACACGAAGCCACCCACGCCCAAATAAGGTCTTGGTTGTTGTGACGATGTACAAAAGCAGACACAGTGGAACCTCCAAACTGGCCACACTGGGACGTCCCCAGGGCATCTGGCATACAGATGCAATCACGAACAGACTGTACCATGAGAGATAAATACAAACAAGAGGGCCATGATGGCCCTAATTCACTCACCTGACTCCATGAACACCAGAGGAGAATGTGACATTGAGTTCATGTGTTTTAAAAAAATTGTGCTATTTTTAGATGGCGGTCATCTTGGATTAAGCGATGACTCTCATTTTACAAAATCTGAAAATGCTTCACCCAGCATCGGTCATGTGGTTCCTGAGAAAAAGACGTTAAAAATCTTGAATAAATGGACCTTTTGGTGGCCATCATGGATGTCATAATCATCCGATTCCGAAAAATATTGCACCAGAGTGATCGCCTCATTGATACCTTCAATTTGATATATGACAAGACCATATTCAGTCAAAAATAAAATTTGACCCCACGGGCCACGCCCATTTTTGACCCCAGGGTCACCATTTTAACAACTTTCAAAGAGCAATGTACATTGATTATTCCTACCAAGTTTCGTCGAAATCCAGTTAGCGGTTCATGAGAAGAAGATTTTTTAAGAATTTATGCTATTTTTAGACGGCAGCCATCTTGGATTAGCGATGACCTCCATTTTAACAAATCTGAAAAGGCTTCACCCATGGACCATAACTTTTAAGTTTGGCTACCATGGGCCAAGCGGTTCATGTGAAGAAGAATTTTGAAATCTCTAATAAAAGAAACTTGACCTTTTGACATTTCGGCGGCCATCTTGGATGACATAACAATCCGATTTCGACAAAAAATGTACCAGAGTGATCGCCTCATTGATACCTTCGATTTGATATATAACATGACCATATTCGGTCAAAAACAAAATTTGACCCCACAGGCCACGCCCATTTTTGACCCCGGGGTCACCATTTTAACAACATTGAAAGAGCATTGTACATCGATCATTGCTACCAAGTTTCGTCGAAATCCGGCTAGCGGTTCATGAGAAGAAGATTTTTTAAGAATTTATGCTATTTTCAGACGGCGGCCATCTTGGATTAGCGATGACCTCCATTTTAACAAATCTGAAAAGGCATCACACATGGACCATAATTTTAAGTTTGGATACCTTTTAGTGGGCTACCAATGCCAAGGTTCATGTGAAGAAGAATTTTGAAATCTCTAATAAAAGAACGACCTTTTGACCTTTCGGCGGCCATCTTGGATGACATAACAATCCGATTTCGACAGAAAATGCACCAGAGTGATCGCCTCATTGATACCTTCAATTTGATATATGAAATGACCATATTCAGTCAAAAATAAAATTTTACCCCAATTTGACCCCATGGGCCACGCCCATTTTTGACCCCAGGGTCACCATTTTAACAACTTTGAAAGAGCAATGTACATCGATCATTCCTACCAAGTTTTGTCGAAATCCGGTTGGCGGTTCTTGAGAAGAAGATTTTTTAAGAATTTGTGCTATTTTTAGACGGCGGCCATCTTGGATTACGTAATGACGTCATTTTAACATTTTTGTAATCCCCCTACCTAAGGACCATGACCATGAAGTTTGGTGACTATAGACCCAATGGTTATCGAGGAGAAGACGTTTGAAAATGTTCACGGACGACGGACGACGACGGACGACGGACGACGGACACATTGCGGTAACAATAGCTCACATGAGCTTCGCTCAGGTGAGCTAATAAAACCCACCAGAATTACCCACAGTCATTTACAAGGTGTCCGGCTTACAGAGGTTCCACCGTACCATTTAAAAGCGACTTGTATTCTCTATGTACATTCTTACAGCTGTAAATATTGTTTCATTAGTAGGAACGTCCAGTTGTATATTACCAGAGTATAGTATGAAGGGTCGGTTGATAATAAACTTGTATATCATCTATTAGGTGGTTTCTAGTGTATATCTTGGACAGGAGAAGTAGTGAGTGGCATCTTCAACTTGACCACAGATACAATTTAGTGATTCATCAATATTTTTGCAATATAGGTCATAGTTAAGATCTCTGCAAGTTGTCCATAGTCGTGTATGTATTACAGTCAAACTTGCACAAGCGACCACATGCATTAAGCAACTTTTGTCTTATGCGACCACTTTTAATTCCCCCCAACCATTTGGCCTATATAATAACTTTTCCTAACGCGACCAGCAGCCAAATATTTTGTAACCGAAAGAAATGGTCGTTTGTATTAAGTGACCATTAATTGACAGGATGTCACTTTCTCCAGGTGAAATTAGCGTCAAGCGTGTGACAAACAAAGGAAACAGATCCCCTGTCGCTGTCAAAGTGTGAATGGTGCATTGTTTATGATTATTGACCTGAAACCTCGTTCTGATTCGCTCGATTCCTTAGTGATTACTAAAGGGAATTAACTCATCGGGAACAACGGGACTGGTTGCTTAGCACATGGGAAAACATCTGCGTATTTCACTAATTTAAAACAAATACTTTTTTTTATTGTGTACAGAATACGCAAGCATTTTTATTTCACCAAATTCCAATTTTATTGACGCGTAACGATACTGGTATATACCGAACACTGCGTTAATAAATCATTATTCTATCAGCTGGTTTGGTTGTCAGTCAACGAATGGTAAAAATCACCGGGGCGAAACACGTCTGGTCCGAAGTGATCGCAGTCACTACTGCCTATTTGCGATTCAGCTGGGCGATTTTATTTCGCAATAACATTCAAATTCTTTCATCTATTTTGATAAAATAAAGCCTGAATAATTCAGAAAAGTGCAAAGTAAACATTACCTGTAGTATTCTAATGCATTTATTTCTATGTTAGTGTTCAATATTCGCGATTTCCAGATTCCAAATATTAAACCATATAATCGGACATACCCTACCTGGATTTTGTGTTACGAGACCATTTGTTCTAACCGACCATTTTTGGTGTCTCCCTTGGGTGGTCGCTTAATGCAAGTTTGACTGTTGCGGTTGACCAGTGTAATAATAACTTGGAACCTTGTCTGTGATTGTTTTTATTTTGGGTTTTAAAATAACAAAGTGACGGAGCATTCCGTGTGTTTTCTGGCATAGAGTTCCAGTCTCAGACTGAAGAGGGAAGAAATGAGTTATAATAGAGAGATACTCTGAATGGTATGGTCTGTAGGTTGTCAACATTTCTTAAATTGTAACGAGTAGTGTCTGTTTCAGGCGGAAGGATATCCACAAGATAGTTAGGTGAAATGCCGTTTTTCATTTTGTAAAAAAGCGAGTTTATGTGAATGTCGTCTATTTTCTAATGTTTCCCAGCAAATTTCAGCATATAATGAATCAATTGAAATTAGCCAAGTTGCACCTGTAACTATACGGGCAGCTTCAATTTGGATTTTTTCCATCCATCTTTCTCATATTGAGTACAATTATCCCATACGATATCAGCATATTTAACAGATAAGTGTGATCTTATACATGGGTATGTGACTATTTACACATCATTTCATCACGGCAAACACTTGTGCCACATCCTTTGAAAATCCATTCATCGGTTTACAAGTTTACAAGTGGAACTTTCATGACCATTTTTTTACCTCTAAGTCTGACCTTGACATTGGATCCGGGTGAGTGGGTATTGTATGTGACATATCGTGTCATCATGGCAAACATTTGTGGCAAATCATTTGAAACTCCATTCATCTGTTTTGAAGATACATGGCGGAAACAAAAGTTCATGCACATGTTTTACCTTTGACCTATAAGTGTGACCTCGACCTTGGACGTAGATACATGGGTATTGAATGCGACACATCCTCATCATGACAAGTATGTATTTGTTGCCAATCACTTGAAAGTCTGTTTACAAGAAAAATGGCGGAAAAGAAACTGCATGTGCAGTGACCATTGACATCTAGGTGTGACTTTGACCTTGGACATAGAACATTGGGTACTGAATGCAACACATGATCAAACACTTATGATATCATTTCAAAATCCATTAATAGGTTTAGAAATATACAGCAGAAATAAAATGTCCAACAGACCGATCGACTGACAGACAAGCTGTCTCCTAGGTAATAGTTATATATCATATATTGAATTTTTAATAAATTAATTTTATAGCTAGCGCTAGGGAGCTCTGCTTTCATTGGTCGAGAAACTACGACAAACAATAAATACCCCCTCTAAACTTCGGTTGTGGGGCTATAATTAGGATGTTACACTGCCCAGACCAGCTGCACCTCGAGTGAGTGACAATGACGGGCGTACCAGAGGAGTGGGGACTGATGCCGCGGCTGTGGGTGGGGACACCCCCGGGGTGGGGCTGGTGCCGGTCACCGTGTCCCGGCCCCGGCGTCTCATCTGCACTGAGGGTGGCGCTGCTGTCGTTGTCCGGGATACTGCGCAGGCTGCCCTGTGACGCGCTCAGCGGCTTGTGGGACGCAAGGTTGTTGGTCACGTCGAGGCTCGGCATGGTCGCGTCACTCATCGTTGGGTCATTCATGGACGAGTGCAGCGGCTCACGCTTCTCTTCCTTCGGGCGATCTGAAATCCAGACGTCTTATATGTGACAGTGTCTGGAGGAATGGATGTTTCATTGATGGAATGGCGAACAGTGAAGACACAGATCAGACTGCGCGGACGTGCAGGTTGATCTGGGGCTACACTGGTCGCATAACCATCATTTCGCTAGTGAAAGTGATAGTTAATGTGCTTAGCGTCCCAGCAAGAGCTAAGGTCATATAGGGACGGTACATCGTCCCTAGTCTCATCCGAAAGACCAGTGGAATGATAATATTATGAAAGGATTTTCGATGCCTGAAGCGAGGTTTGAACCCACAACTTCTAGTATTGAAGTCATGTGCTCTAACCTCTCGGACTTAACCCATCACGTGTGGTGAGTTCAAATTCTGATTCGCCAGAGCACTTCTGCAGTTAGTTGGAACCTGTAACTCTGACCCTCCCGTACCGTACTTACCAGTTACAGTTCCTCCCATAGCATTCTCCTGCAGAGTGGCGAATCAGATCTGATTCGCACTTAAGATAGTAATTATGACATTTTTGCTCTGCAGGAGAATGCTATGGGAGGAACTGTAACTCTGGTACATACGGTACGGGAGGGTCACAGAGTTACAGGCTGCAACTATTCTGCAGTCTGGTGAGGAGCTTCCTATTCATTAGCAGCATCAATAGATCCGTTACCTGACTGACTGACTGACGAACAGTGCAGGCCCTGATTAGATTGCACATATACTTAGATATACCCTAAGTGTTCCTAAAATGGTGAGAAGGAACCGAATGATCGGGGTTTTATATCTGTTCAACAGCAAGATCATATACAGATCGCAACCTCTATGGCAGGAGAGTATCGTACGTTCAGTACCGAATGGCAGTGTCCTGATCCAGTGCCAGGCACCCTTGATACACCAGTGGGCTGTTTTAGTAAACTTTGTACAACTAAAATGTTCGTAAATGCAAATTTAGGATAGTCTGGAAATTTCAATTGATAGATTTACATTTATTGAGCAAAGGCTGCATATGCAGCAAACATTGTTAATGTGAAGTTTATACCCATAATTTTGCACTTACGAACATTTTAGTCGTACGAAGTTCAGTGAAACGAGCCCCAGATCACTTAGCCACAGGTGTGATCCCTGACTGCAGTAAGAACCACAATTAAGATATGAATCCTTAACCCTTTCAACACTAGAGATTTGCAAATGGTGCAAATTCTGGTGAGCCGGCTCGCATTGAGCCGCCTCATCCAGATCTACACCATTTGTGTACATTTTTTACAGAATGACACTGCACAATGGAGTCAGTCTCAACTTGACATGAACAAAAGCAAGATGCTCACAGGTATCATCGACCGCCGCCTGAACTGACAAACGAAGACTTTAATGCCAATCCAACGGACAGACGAACGGACGGCAATACAAAAACTATATACCCCTCGACATACTTCGCATGCTGGTGGTAATAATAGTCCATGTCAGTTATTTAGGGGTGAATGAATGGATTAAGGATGGACCCATCTTGTCAGAGAATGGCTGTGGGTTCACCTTGTTCGTCGTCGATGTTGAGTGGGTGGGGACTGGGGGCACTAGCGGTGCCGGAGTCATCACTGTCGCGGTTGTCGTCATCGTTGGAGAACTCAGGCTCACCCTCGGATGGCGCCGTCACCGTGGACGCCATGCTCTCGCACATGGACACCGTGCGATCATCTTCTTCCTGGCACACAATAGACACAGACTGACTCACAGGGACGGTCACAATCATGGTCACAACAGCAGGGTATGGGATCAGGTGGTTTCTCAACGTTTCCGAACCTCATTTGCCGACGTGACGTAATCTGTCATTTAACAGTATCTTTTCTTTAAAATCTTCCTAACAAGAAACGCATGTTGATGATATATAATCACTAACTTATAATTCCAGCACAAAAATATTTACACTATTCCCTCACATTTGATTGGTCCGTAGCAAGTCTCTGTCCAAAATTTATATCCCAGTAAACTCCCACGCCAAACTACTTTCCGTAACCGTGAGGCGCAGTTAAAATAATTCTCAAGAAAACAGAAAATAAACACATTTCTTGATGAATTTATTTCAAATGCTGGAATTATAAGGAATGAATGGCCTTTTTGTTGAATTTATCGGGGATATAAACTTGGAAAAGTCGCGGGAATACTGGACGAGGCCTTCCGGCCTTCGTCCAGTATTCCCGTGACTTTTCCAAGTTTATACCCAAAAAAATTCAACAAAAACGCCATTCATTCCTATAATAACTTTCACGAAGAATCGAGTATCATTTATTTCTTACATTCACATACTCTAGATTTTTATTTATATTGACGGTAACTGATTCTCATCAAAACAACAGAATTATGAGATTAAAACAAACTGTACAATAAAGGGCAACCTGTTCCGTATTTGCTGAGACATGTTTCTTTAAAATCAGTCAATTCGTTATTAAGAGAAAACCTACTGTAAACACATCTAAGAAACATGATGTCACGCCATTTGGAAACCACATGATCCCACACCCTGTACAGGCTGGTGAAATGTGACTCTGACTGGAGTTGTGCTACTCCTGATCAAATAGCACACTACCAGAGCTCCTGATAAGGTGCATATTGGCGTATTTTACGCATTTATCTTAGCAGAATCAATACACATTGATTATTTACAAGTGGGAAATTGGGCCAGACAGAGAAGATGCAGAAATGTGAAGCTGTCACCAAGGTAAGAAACATTAATGAGAATTTGAAACTCTATAGCATTATTTCTTCCTCTTGTTGTGATAAACAGGTATACTAATTTAGGTATAGATGTGTAAAGTAGAAATTATATAGAACTGGATACAAAAATGTAGAAAAAATGGCTAAGTTAAAAAGGTGATATTGTTGTTAAAAAATATTTTTTCGGCATAAAAACACCAAGGTGCACATCTTCAATATGTGTAGAAGACATGTGTGTGTAGTTTTAGATCGATTGACTGAACGGTTTCAGAGGAGTTGTGTACACAAACTCTGTACCCTATATAGAATTGTATACAAAACGAACGACGCGGACGCCGGAAAAAGCGCCGACTATAGTCGCGCCTCTGCTAAAGCAGGCGCGACAATAAATGACCTTCACCTTGAGCATTTGGACATGGGGGTGTGCGTAACAAAGCATCATCACTAGACAAACATTGATGTGAAATATTATCAAAGTCTGGCAAGGGGTTAAAGAAATATTGTGAAAAACAATAACATTAACACATTTCTGTTACAAAACCGGTGAACATTAAAAGTAAATAAATGACCTTGACCTTCAGAATTTGGATGTGGGGGTGTGCGTAATGAAGCAACATCCGTAGACAAACATTGAAGTGAAATATTATGAAAGTGTGGCAAGGGGTTAAAGAGATATTGTGAAAAAACAATAACTTTTAACGCATTTCTGTTACAAAACCGGTGAACATTACAAGTAAATAAATGACCTTGACCTTCAGAATTTGGATGTGGGGGTGTGCGTAATGAAGCATCATCCCTAGACAAAGATTGATGTGAACTATTATCAAAGTCTGGCAATGGGTAGAAGAGATATCGTGAAAAAAAACAATAACTTTAATGCATTTCTGTTACAAAACCGGTGAACATTAAAAGTAAATAAATGACCTTGATCTTGAGAATTTGGATGTGGGGGCATGCATAGTGAAGCATCATCCCTAGACAAACATTGATGTGAAATATTATCAAAGTCTGGCAAGGGGTTAAAGAGATATTGTGAAAAAACAATAACTTTAACGCATTTCTGTTACAAAACCGGTGAACATTACAAGTAAATAAATGACCTTGACCTTCAGACTTTGGATGTGGGGGTGTGCGTAATGAAGCATCATCCCCAGACAAACATTGATATGAAATATTATCAATGTCTGGCAAGGGGTTAGAGATATTGTGAAAAAACAATAACTTCACGCATTTCTGTTACAAAACCGGTGAACATTATAAGTAAATAAATGACCTTGACCTTGAGAATTTGGATGTGGGGGTGTGCGTAATGAAGCATCATCCCTAGACAAAGATTGAAGTGAAATATTATCA
This sequence comes from Conchocele bisecta, assembly GCA_029237695.1. NCBI lineage: Eukaryota > Metazoa > Mollusca > Bivalvia > Lucinida > Thyasiridae > Conchocele > Conchocele bisecta. The sequence continues at coordinate 37,953,092 of CM055277.1, forward strand.
AAGTCTGGCAAGGGGTAGAAGAGATATTGTGAAAAAAAACAATAACTTTAATGCATTTCTGTTACAAAACCGGTGAACATTAAAAGTAAATAAATGACCTTGACCTTGAGAATTTGGATGTGGGGGCATGCATAGTGAAGCATCATCCCTAGACAAACATTGATGTGAAATATTATCAAAGTCTGGCAAGGGGTTAAAGAGATATTGTGAAAAAAAACAATAACTTTAATGCATTTCTGTTACAAAACCGGTGAACATTAAAAGTAAATAAATGACCTTGACCTTGAGAATTTGGATGTGGGGGTGTGCGTAATAAAGCATCATCCCTAGACAAACATTGATGTGAAATATTATGAAAGTCTGGCAAGAGGTTAAAGAGATATTGTGTGAAAAAACAATAACTTTAACGCATTTGCCTTACAAAAAAAGCGGACGACGCGGACGACGCGGACGACGGAAAAAGCGCCGACAATAGTCATAGTCGCGCCTCTGCTAAAGCAGGCGCGACAAAAACCAGATGACGCGGACGACGACACCGGAAAAAGCACGGATTATAGTCGCGCCTCTGCTAAAGCAGGCGCGACAAAAATGGCCAAGTTCAAAAGGCGATGTTTGTTAAAAAAAATAGTTTTTCGGCATAAAAACACCAGGGTGCACATCTTCAATATGTGTAGAAGACGTGTGTATAGTTTCAGATCCGCGGTAAAACATAATACGTACCGTTTTTTTAAAACAGTTGTATAACAAGAGGGCCATGATGGCCCTAATTCGCTCACCTGACTCCATGCACACCAGAGGAGAATGTGACATGGAGTTCCAGAGTGATCGCCTCATTGATACATTCGATTTGATATATAACATGACATTATTTGGTGAAAAATAAAATATGACCCCAATTTGACCCCACGGGCCACGCCCATTTTTGACCCCGGGGTCACCATTTTAACAACATTGAAAGAGCATTGTACATCGATCATTCCTACCAAGTTTCGTTGAAATCCGGCTAGCGGTTCATGAAAAGATTTTTTTTTAAGAATTTATGCTATTTTTAGACGGCGGCCATCTTGGATTAGCGATGACCTCCATTTTAACAAATCTGAAAAGGCTTCACCCATCGACCATAAATTTTAAGTTTGGCTACCATGGGCCAAGCGGTTCATGTGAAGAAGAATTTTGAAATCTCTAATAAAAGAACGACCTTTTGACATTTCGGCGGCCATCTTGGATGACATAATCATCCGATTTTGACAAAAAATGTACCAAAGTGATCGCCTCATGGATACCTTCGATTTGATATATAACATGACCATATTCAGTCAAAAATAAAATTTGACCCCAATTTGACCCCACGGGCCACGCCCATTTTTGACCCCGGGGTGACCATTTTAACAAATTTAACAAATCCAGCTAGCGGTTCATGAGAAGACGATTTTTTAAGAATTTATGCTATTTTTAGACGGTGGCCATCTTGGATTAGCGATGACCTCCATTTTAACAAATCTGAAAAGGCTTCACCCATGGACCATACATTTTAAGTTTGGCTACCATGGGCCAAGCGGTTCATGTGAAGAAGAATTTTGAAATCTCTAATAAAAGAACGATCTTTTGACCTCTCCGCGGCCATCTTGGATGACATGACCATCCGATATCGACAAAAAATGCATCAGAGTGATCGCCTCATTGATACCTTCAATTTGATATATGATATGACTATATTCGGTCAAAAATAAAATTTAACCCCAATTTGACCCCACGGGCCACGCCCATTTTTGACCCCGGGGTCACCATTTTAACAACTTGGAAAGAGCATTGTACATCGATCATTCCTACCAAGTTTTGTCGAAATCCGGTTGGCGGTTCTTGAGAAGAAGATTTTTGAAGAAGTTGTGCTATTTTTAGACGGCGGCCATCTTGGATTACGTAATGACGTCATTTTAACAATTTTGTAATCCGCCTACCTAAGGACCATGACCATGAAGATTGGTGAATATAGGCCCAATGGTTACCGAAGAGAAGACGTTTGAAAATGTTCACGGACGACGACGCACGACGACGACGGGACACATTGCGGTAACAATAGCTCACATGAGCTTCGCTCAGGTGAGCTAAAAATACTGTAACAAAGTTGAAAATTTACATAGATGAGCTGCAAAGAGCAAACAGTATTTGCTTTTTGCAGCTCAAATAAGTGAATTTTTAAATGTTTTATTTTTCATCCTTTGTTCCCTATTTAATAAGGAAGAAAATCAATAATACATTTGTAAAAGTAAAATATGCATTGAATTTGAAATCTGGGGGTATAATATCTTTAGATAACTTATCTGGAGCTCTGAACTAATGTAGCATGACAACAACTTATAATGATTGTTAGGTGTTTCATTGATGGAATTGTCAACAGTGAGGAAGCACAGGCTGATCTGGATCTACACTGGTCACAAAATACATAAGCCACATGTCTTCAATCACAGCTAAATGTGTTTTTACTTGCCACTGACAATACCCGGTATTCAAGTACAAAATCTTCTTTTTTTTATTTTTATATATGAATAAACTGTCTGATGATGACAGGTTTAACCCTTCCTACGCTGTTGACGGAAATTGTCATCTGCTGTTTTTCATTTTTGCTTTAATTCTTACAAAAAAACTGGTTTTGACAGCACATGAGAATTGTCTCCACTGGAGACGATTCTCATGTGCTGTCAAAACCAGGTTTTTGTTAAGAAATATTGAAAATAAAACATTTCCAGCAGACGACAACATTTAATTCAGCGTAGTAAGGGTTAACAGCAAAACAACAATAGGCATTCTGCCACATTTGAATTTAGAAGCAACCAATCAAACAGTGAATGCTCGATGGTTAGGTACTGTGGATGTTCCCAAATTGAATGTTCTGCACAATTTGGCTTTGGGTACAACTAACTATTAACACATTTAGGGGAACATTCATGGTGTGAGAGTGTACCACACAGCCAGACTATTCCATCTACATGGCAGAATACAATACAAGTGTTGATCGATAGATAATCAACCAGGCAGTTCGAATGAGTCATCACAGTGTATGCATTAGTTAAGAAGAAAAATAAAAATAAATTATATATGTTTGTATGCCTAAATTGTTCACCACCAATAATGCCGTTTTCATTTATCACAGGCAGTATTAGCAAGCTACTAGATGTACATACGGTAACAATGTTATTCTCTTATCACTAATCCAGGATGGCCACAGAACTTTGAAGAAAAAAATCCCTGATATTTCCTTGATTTTTCCCCAATTCACCACATTTGTTTCTGTTTCCTGATTACAGTTGTGTCACTAACAAACGTGTTTGCCATAATTATTATGCATTTGATTGTAGTGATAAAGAATTAGATTATGGTTTTTAAAATTTTAGCATTACATGTATTTTACTTTTCCCTGTTTTCCCTAGTCTGTGGCCACCCTGTGATCTGACAAAATTTAGGACAGCACAATTGGAAACAAATACACATATAAAGTACAACATATAACAGTGTGCCTTAGTTGCTGATATATAGGCATGCTAATAATCAAAAGTTCTGGACCAGAAATAAATATCATTATTATAATGTTTAAGCGGGTAGCTAGCTAATAATGGCAACTAGCATGTCGACTTACTGTACTCAATGTATATTAAGTCGACACACTATCAAGAAGAACTATTGGAAGACAAGAGGGTCATTGTGGCCCTATAACGCTCACCTGGTTATTATAACAATGTATATGCAAGTAAACCTGAGAGAGCTTTATGCATTCATTATTCTACAAAGTTTTGTTCAAGTCTGGTGATTATAATGGAAAGACATTGTTTAAAGATTTTGTCCCAACTGTATACGGTGGCCAACTTGGATTATGTGACGATCTCCAATGTGTAAATATTTCACCGAAAGACAAAAACTAAGAAAATGTTGTTTGAAAGCTCTAATGAAAAGATACCGGTTTGACCTTTTGGTGGCCATTTCGGATGACGTAATCATCCGATTTCGGACCACTTCAGAGTGATCGTCTCCTCAATAACTTTGATGACACAACATGACAATATTTGTTAAAAGGTGAAATTGGCCCCTAACTGACACGCTGGGCCCTGCCCTTTTTTTATCACGGGGTCATTTTAACAAATCTGAAAGAGCATCGACTATGATCATTCCTGTCCAGTTTTGTTTAAATTATTCTGGCGGTTTGTGATTTTTTTTAAGAATTTGAGCTACTTTTCCACGGCGGCAATCTTGGATTCGGAGACAACTTCACCTATGGAATGAAAATGCTTCACCTATGGACTGAACTATGAAGTTTAGCCAGCATCGTTGGAGCAATTCACAAGAAATAGACATTTGGAATTTCTAACAAACAAATAAGCTTTTGACGTTTCCTTTCGGTGGCCATCTTGGATGACTTAATCATCCGATTTTGAAGGCCACAGCCCGCATGTCGCGCCCACCGAGGCTTCCATAGTGATCGTCTCCTCAATACCTTCGATTTGATAGAAGACATGACTATGTTTGGTCAAATGTGAAATTTGAACCCGAGATGACCCCCGGGCCCAGCCCATTTTCGACCACTGGGTCACCATTTTAAGAATTTGACCTACTTTTCAATGGCAGCCATCTTGGATTAGGCGACAACCTCCAAATTTACAAATCTGACATGTCCCCAACCAAAGATCATCCCTGTGAAGTTTGACCAACATTGGCCAAGCGGTTCATGAGGAAGAAGACATTTGAACTCTCTAATAAAAGGATGACCTTTTGACCTTTCGGTAGCCATCTTGAATGACTTGATCATCCGATTTCGACAAAAAATGATCCAGAATGATCGTCTCCTCAATACCTTCAATTTGATATACGACATGACCATATTCGGTTAAATGTGAAATTTGACCCCTAGTTGACCCCACCCATTTTTGACCCCTGGGTCACCATTTTACAAATCTGAAAGAGCATTGACTGTCGATTATTCCTGTCAAGTTTTGTTGCACTCTAGTTGACGGTTCGTGAGAAGAATATTTGTTATGAATTTTACCTACTTTTCCACGGTGGCCATCTTGGATTAGGCGACGACCTCCAAATCTACAAATCTGACATGCCCCCACCCATAGATCATCCCTGTGATGTTTGACCAACATAGGCCCAGCAGTTCACGAGAAGAAGACGTTACAAATCTTGGATGACGTAATCATCCGATTTCGACAAAAAATACTCCAGAGTGATTGTCTTGTCGATACCTTCGATTTGATGTATGACATATTCAGTCAAATGTCAAATTTGACCCCATTTTTGACCCCGGGGCCACCATTTTAACAAATCTGAAACATGACTATCGATCTTTCCTGCCAAGTTTTGTTGAAATCGGTCTGGCACTTCATGAGAAGATTCCTTAAGAACTTGACCTTCAGGAAAAGAAGCCGTTTGAAATTGTGGACGGACGTATGAACGACGACGGACGAAAAGTGGTAACAATAGCTCACTTGAGCCTTTGGCCTGGGTGAGCTAAAAATATACTATTCCTGTAACTGTGACTGGGAAAATGGAGATTATGAAATTTGTGACCAGACTAGACCCAGACCGACCTCCGCATTGGAGCTTTAGCTATATATTTATGAGTCTGCATACAGACGAGGACAAGTAACAAATACCATAAGCCCAATTTATCAATACATTGACATATGTGTGGCTGTGACTGGAGAAATGGGGCTTATGGGATTTAAGACCAGCGTAGCTCCTGATCAAATAGCACACTCCTGCAGCATGATAACGATCTATATTGCTTGTCAGAAGCATGACGGGTGTTTCTTTGATGGAATGGTGGACAGTGCAGATCCTGATCATACACATCTAGATCTACACTGGTCACACAACCCATAAGCCCCATTACTCCAGTCACAGCTACATATAGGGAAACTATTACACAACTAATATTGAAAGCGGATACATAAACTGTGACTACCCTGAGGTAGCCAAAGACACCAGTCAAGGTAAACCTCCACCGCCCACCACAGGTGAACAACAGTCGCCCACAGGTGAACATAGGCTGGCGTAACCCCTTCACCCCTAATTAACTGGAATAGATTTTGATATGTTAATTTTGCAACAATAAAATGGTCACAAAATGGTTTTTAGACTAGTCCATTTATGAAAAGGGGGTGTTTTTGTTCTAAAAAATATGAAAATTACTTGCAAAAAAGTGCAGATCCTGATGAGACTCATCTGGATCTACACATTTTGCCAATACCACTATACCACAGGCCTGTGGTGTTGAAAGGGTTAAACTGTGAGGCCAGTGTTCCATGAAAGAAAACAGATGTTATAAGACATTTACCCCAACGTTAAGTTTATGAATGTGCTAAGTTTGTGACCTTGGGGTAAGGGATGGGCCGTGGGTCATGGATTTGCAATATTACGATAGAGTATCATCAGATGAATCCATGTATGAAATATGAAGGCGTTCCCTGTAAATAAACCGAAGTCACACAACATTTACCCCAACGTTAAGTACATGAACATGCTAAGTTTGTGACCTTGACCTTGGGGTTGGGTGGTGGATCGTGGATTTGCTACAGCATGATAGAGGGTCAGCAGATGAATGCATGTATGAAATATGAAGGCATTCCCTGCAAATAAACAGAAGTTACACAACATTTACCCCAAAGTTAAGTTTATGAACATGCTAAGTTTGTGACCTTGGGGTAAGGGTTGGGTAGTGGGTTGTGGATGTGCTACATCATGATAGAGGGTCATCTGAGGAATGCATGTATGAAATATCAAGGTGTTCCATGAAAGGAAACAGATGTTATAAGACATTTACCCCAATGTTAAGTTTATGAATGTGCTAAGTGTGTGACCTTGACCTTGGGGTAAGGGTTGGGTGGTGGGTCATGGATTTGCTACAGCATGATAGAGGGTCATCTGAGGAATGCATGTATGAAATATCAAGGCGTTCCATGAAAGGAAACAGATGTTATAAGAAATTTACCCCAACATTAAGTTTATGAATGTGCTAAGTTTGTGACCTTGACCTTGGGGTAAGGGTTGGGTGGTGGGTCATGGATTTGCTACAGCATGATAGAGGGTCATCTGTGGTATGCATGTATGAAATATCAAGGCGTTCCATGAAAGGAAACAGATGTTATAAGAAATTTACCCCAACGTTAAGTTTATGAATGTGCTAAGTTTGTGACCTTGACCTTGGGGTAAGGGTTGGGTGGTGGGTCATGGATTTGCTACAGCATGATAGAGGGTCATCTGAGGAATGCATGTATGAAATATCAAGGTGTTCCATGAAAGGAAACAGAAGTTATAAGACATTTACCCAACGTTAAGTTTGTGGACACCAACGCCGACGACGCCGGGGGTATGCCATAAGCTCTTGCACTTCGTGCAGGCGAGCTAAAAATGGCAGCCAAAGAGGAGATAAGTCATCAGAAATTTTTGTATACCAAATTTGGTTATGATGGGTCAAGTAGAACTTGAGTTATTGCGTGGAAAAGGATACAAAATGTGACAATTAAAAATGGCCGCCAAGGTGAGATAAGTAATCAGTAATTTTTGAAAATTAATAGGCTTCTTCGTCTTGCCGTGATAAACACGTATACCAAATTTGGTTACAAACCATCAAATAGAACTCTTGTTATTGCGTGAACAAGCTGTGCCCGCCCGCCCACCGCGCCCGCCCATACAAGATGAATACCTAATACGTCCCGTTTTTTTTATGATTATAATTTGTAACCTCGGGTGGTTCCAATATGTTAAATTTTGACTTCGGGCCCATACTCTATATATTACATACTCAAATGATGTTTAACCTTGACTGGTGTCTATTGTAATACCATCATAATAAACAAAACTAATCTAAAATGTACTGTGCTTTCAAAAGAACATGTCCTTTTGAACTTTTACCTGACTATTCATGAGGATGTGGTCTACTTAACCCATACAATGCTGAATTGACATTTGTGGTCTGCTGTTTAGTGTATTTTTGTCATCAAAACCATGTTTTAACAACACTTTAGAATCATATCCAAAGGAAATGATTCTAAAGTGTTGTCAAACCATGTTTTTATTGAGATAAAAGAAAGACAAAACATAAATCAACATCAGACATTAACCGCTACAATGCTGAATTAAAATTTGTTGTTTAATTTTTATTGTTCATTTTTCTCATCAAAACCATGCTTTGAGAACAATTTCCAAAGTAAATGATTCTAAAGTGATGACAATATTTTTATTGAGAAAAAAGACAAAACATAAATCTACAGCAGACGACAATTTACGTTTCCCGCGTTCTATGGGTTAAGGCATACGGGTTTGTGTTTTTGTCCTTGTGGGCTGAACGTAAACATGAATGGGTTTAACGTGCCAGCAACAGCTAAGGTCATATAGAGACGGGACGTTTGTGGAAGCAGGAACACATCCAGACTGTAGTTCACATGGCGTCTCAGACAAGTATCACCGATAGTAGTTTGCCTAGTTAGCATGTCTAAAAATATGAACAGCTAAGGTCATATAGCAAGAGCTAAGGTCATAAAGAGCCGGGTCAACAGTTTAAAGTCTCATACGACAGACCAGTGGGATGGAAATACTATTGTATTTTTCGATGCCATAGGCAAGGTTTGAACCCACAACCTCCGGATTGGAAGTCATGTGTTCTAACCCCTAGGCCACAACCCATCAAATAAAAAAGAATGGAAAAATCAAGAGTAGTTTATCAGGAGATATACAATAATTGTTCACAGATGCACAAATGCAATACTCATGCTGAATAAACCAGAAATTTTTTTGTAAAACAAACTTACTTCGCTGGCGAGTCATCAAGAACAAAACAGCAATATTAACCCTTCCTACGCTGTTGACGGAAACTGCTGTCTGCTGTTTTTCATTTTTGCCTTAATTCTTAACAAAAAACCTGTTTTGACAGCACATGAGATTCGTCTCGAGTGGAGACGATTCTCATGCGCTGCCAAAACAGGGTTTCATCAAGAAATATTGAAAATAAAACATTTCCAGCAGACGACAGAATTTAATTCAGCACAGTAAGGGTTAAGCACCATGGACCTTGATGAGATGAAGTTCACTTTCAATAGAGACACAAATGTACATGTGACAGTGAAGTATCGCGAAGATGGGATAGACGATAGTCAAGTTATTGCACGGAAACAAAAAGCATGGGCTATAAACAATCTATTTTTTAGTAACCGTACTTTGACCTTGAAGAGACGAAACCCACATTCAGTAAGGTTCTTCCCATGCTTGATATGAAAGTAATGCGAAGTATCCGAAGATCAGTCAGACGGTAGTCGAGTGATCGACAGAGACGGAGAGACAGACAAACAGATAGGGTAAACACTAAATTCCCACGACAACTATCATTGTGGTAGCATAATTAACACTATACAACTATTCAAGCTGGACAATAACAGAACAGTCCTAAATGATTATGCAAACGAAAGGTCAAAAGGACAGGTGACTTTGCAAAAGCACAATAACACATCTACAGTGAAACATGTATACAGTACTTACAAATTTTGTTGCCACTTTATCCTTTGGCTAGTGGTGGGCAAAAAATCAACTAGAGATTATGTTTGTAAAACATGGGTATGCCCACTGGCAAACTGGACCATAAAAAAGAACAAGAACGAGGCAAAGCCACAAAACAAGTGTTTAAGCGACATTTCGAAGGTGACAAAGGTCAAGGTTTTATTAATGGTGGCGCGAGTGTTTGACAAATGTTCAGGTGATTCAAGTGTCCGAGTATTGAAGCAATCCTTCGTGTAATATTGAAATATTACATGTTGGAGAAACTGTTACAAACTTTTTGACGTAACAAAATGGCTAAGTGTTTCAGCAACATTTTGAAGGACAAGGTGACAAAAGTCAAGGTCAAGGTCAAGGTCATCTTAATGGTGGTGCGAATGTGTGACAAATGTTCAGGTGATTCAAGTGTCAAATGCCGGTATTGAAGCAATCCTTCATGTAATATTGAAGATATTACATGTTGGAGAAACTCTTACAAACTTTTTGACGTAAAAGTACACGGACGGACGTATGGAACCTCAAGTGCAACTCAATATGCCCCGGCTTGCCATCGCATAGAAGGCATAATAAAAAGGTGCACAGAGAATACCAGACCAGTGTCAGTTGATATCAAGTTTATCAGACTCAGCAAACACATAGGAATTCAGAGAATTGCCAAGGATAATTCAGGGTTGGCCGGGAAATACCGGGGACGGGAATTCACAGCGGGAAATACCGGTATTTCCCGTCACGGGAAATACTCCCCAAAGTGGGAAATAATGGGAAATGTGAATTAAAGTTATTTAAATTAAGTTTTAAGCTCAGTAATAGTTAATTAAACAATCAACAACTTAATAATTAGATATAGGGGTTAATTACAATGTATATATCCGTTTCATTCCCAACTAGGGGTACTCATCAGGTGGAATATTTGGCAACCATGACATTTATATTTTGGCTGTATTTTTTTTTTGTAAATTACTTCTTCATTTTTTAGAAAGCATCTGAGTGTCTGCTAAATACAATTCACAAGGATAACGTCATCATGATCAGACTATGTTTAGACAACAGGCTGTTAATTGTCAACCTTCTCCCACACTAATATTCGGTATCAAGAAATGAGAATAAATGATCTTAGCATGCATGATGTGCATACACATAGTCTCTTACAAGTCTTATATGACTGACAATGTACTGTTGTTTTATGCTTTGTATTTGTATTACTTATTTGCATTATTATTATGACATTTATTTAACGTGAAGACTATGGGCCACGATGGTACGTATGAGATACAGTACCTAAAATCGTTAAAATTAGCCAAAAGCCTACTAATGTCTACTTATTTGCATGTGCATTGATGAGACTTTAATATACTTTAATAAACCATCAGACTATGACAACAGGCTGTTAATTGTCAGCCTTCTCTCACACCTTTTGTGTCATACTGTATAATAAGAACCCAGGTGGTCTGTATATGGTCATGTCAAGTTGTAAAACAATTACACTTACACTGTACATGGATTATCCCTGTTATCAACAGGGATTTTCTCAAAATTCCAAAAACAGCTTTTATTAGTGGCAGGTTACTATAGTAATGAGGGGTGTTCTCATATACAATAAAATAGACAGTTGGCAAATACTACATAGACTTGTATATAGGGAAGAAAATTGTCTAGAAAATAATGATGTTTTTTTTCTCTAAATTATTTCTTTTTTTATTGCAGAATGTTTTACCTGTAGGCTTATCAGTCTACACAGATATAAACCATAGTAGATATAGGGGAATATAGAGACTCATCTTGACATTTTGGAATTAAAAAGACCACCAAGATTCATATTTCCCGGTATTTCCCAGTATTTCCCGGTATTTCCCAGTATTTCCAGGTATTTCCCGCCGTCCTGGGAAATACTCTTATTTCACGGGAAATTGCCAACCCTGCAAGGATTTCATACCGTTACGAGCCGAGTCTGATATAGTTAATATCGAAGGCACTTGGATGGTATTATATTTATCAGATAACGATATAAAAAATTATGCTACAGCATTGGCAAATATAAAGTGGTTATAATTGAAAAGTACACAGGTTCTCCCATTGCATCATTCTGAAATTTGGTAACTCATGTGACACTGTTTCAACCAAAAAATTAGTTGTGTATCTGTAGTGATTTGGATATATGTATTTAGTTGATGCATGATATGACAACATGCTATCAGCCAGGGCCCGGTTGTTCAAAACACCAGTTAGCTTAACGGACTGTTAAATCCTTAACGGACTGTTAAATCCTTAACTGAATGGTTAAAATCTCTGTTAAAACAGAGATTTTAACCATTCAGTTAAGGATTTAACAGTCCGTTAAGCTAACGGATGTTTTGAGCAACCGGGCCCAGTATGTATTAGACAACTTATTACCTTTGTTAGAAGACAATGAAGGTTTCATTTACAACACAGGCACACACTGTAGGTCGTGATCAGACTGGTTGCAGGAATTTCAACAATTTAAAGTAGTAATATGTGGCTGTGACTAGAGAAAAGGGGCTTATGGGATTTGTGACCAGTGCAGCTCCTGATCAAACAGCACACTGCTGTATCCTGATAATGATCAACATCGCTTGTTAGAAGCATGACAGGTGTTTCATTGATGGAATGGCAAATTGTGCAGATCCTGATCAGACTAATCTGGATCTACACAGGACGCAAAACCCATCAGCCCAATTTCTACAGCCATATATATCAAAAAATATATCGTTATCAGGCCACACGAGTGTGATATTTGATCACGAGTTACACTGGTCACAAACCACATTTCTCCAGTCACAGCCCCTTAAGACACGCCATGCGATTTTGTACCATTTTGCATAATATACGTTTACAAAATTTACAATATTTTTCATAAATAAAGTCAAAAGTTGACAAAATTTTGTCAACATTTGACACCATTCCCAGAAGATATTGTAAATTTTGTGAATATATTTCATGAAATTACGCAGATGTCCGAAGGCACAAAATCGCATGGCGTGTCTCATATACCATCGGATAACAGACGCCGATAACACATACCTGAGGTTTTTCCTGCGGCTCGGCGACCAGGGCCTCGAGGTTGTATTTACGCTTGTTGTCGACATAGAAGGCCTTACATTGGGCAGCGGACTTTGTGGAGACCACCGCGGCAATTGCCGACCAGTTTTGGCCGTGTTCCATCAACCCTGCAACAGACATCAACGTACACATGTGACCACACACACTAGGCATCCACTCAAGTCTCCATCATGGCAATTGTTTAAGGGTAAAATCATATTGAAAATGACACAAGCATTTATTAAATCTACTGCTACAAGACACCCCACCCCTACAAACAATATGTAGTTTGTTCATCGTTTATTCACTTATAAATCAAAAAAAAGTTGAATATTTACTTAGTTGAGCTGCAAAAAAGCAAACAGTGTTCGCTTTTTGCAGTTCAACCAAGTAAATTTTCAAATTTATTACAGTATTTCCACTACTCAATTTTAAAATCACATTACTGTGAGTATTTTGTACTCCCTCTGTTGATAATCAGTGTGTATTCAGCTAAAATAAGTATGTAAAATACGCCAATACGCACCTTATATGGAGCTCTGATATGTAGTTTGTTTATCAAAGAACACGCAATAGTGCTTCAAGCAATGTTCTGCCCTCACAAATGACAGTCAAGTAGAGGATATTCCAAACAACATACACCTTGTATAGGTCAGATATATGGTCGGTCGGTGAGACGCCAGCCAACACGAAATCAGCATTGCTGATGCAGGACGTACCCCTCAAAACAAAAATTTATAAGTAATTTAACATTGATCACAGGGACACATGTGTAGGCTATAGAATGATAATATGGAAGATGACAAATACCGGTTGGCATATGAAGTTTCAAACCAATCCTACATAATGTTACACAGATAGTATACTTGAAAACTTTGAACGCACATCTCGGACGGACAGACATGCGGACGGAAAGATGGATAGACAGACAGTGTGGTGACTATATGTACCCCAAAATATTTTACTGGGTACATAAAAATAGTGTTGTAGTGATGTTACTGCTCTAATCAATGACAGTGAAAGTCGTAGCTTCGATAATCTCAGCTACACAGATGACTTACTATTTCATCTGTCTTTTATATGATCTGTATCCTTAAAGCCGAGACACGGCCATTCCAAAATATGGTCACAATAACAACCATTCTGTCCTGGCATTGACTGATGAGCGAGCAGTTTAATACTTCGCAGTTCTGTTAAAAAACTTGCACAGACCAATAATAAACATGTAAAATTACCTACTTTGATCTGGATTATCCTTTTATTCCTGTTTTATTCGCAAAACGCGAGGACAGAATGAGCTGTTATTGTGACCATATTTTATAATGGCCGGGTCTCAGCTATAAGGATATTCCGAACATTCTACACACTGTGGAGCGCAGCTTAGATGATACCGGTATGTAACTGAGCCACAAGCTGGGTAACTAAATGTTAACAACTGCCCACCTGCCTGGTGCCTAAATCATAGGAATTGGTAGTACAGTAAAACTTGCACAAGCGACCACGTGCATTAAGCGACTTTTGTCTTATGCGACCACTTTCAATTCCCCCAACCATTTGCCCTATATAATGACAGTGTATTAAACGACTTTTCATTAACGCAACCAGCGGTCAAATATTGTGTAACTGACAGCAAAGTTTGTTTGTATTAAACGACCATTAATTGACAGGATGTCACTTTCTCAAGGTGAAATTAGCCTCAAGCGTGTGACAAACAAAGGATACAAATCCCCTATTGTGTACAGAATACGCATGTATTTTTATTTTACCCATTTCAATTTTCTTGAAGCGTAACGATACTGGTATATACCGAACACTTCGTTAATAAATCATTATTCTATCGGCTGGTTTGGTTGTCAGTCAATGACCGGGACGAAACACGTCTGGTCCGAAGTGATCGCACTCATATCGCAGTCACTACTGCCTATTTGCGATTTCAGCTGAGCGATTTTATTTCGCAATAACATTCAAATTCTTTTGTCTATTTTGATAAAATAAAGCCTGAATAATTCAGAAAGGTGCACAGTAAACATTACCGGTAGTATTTTAATGTATTTATTTCTATGTTAATGTTTAATATTCGCGATTTCCTGATTCCGAATATCAAACCATATACTAGTAACCAAACATACCAGTACCCAGATTTCCTTCTTTTTTTTTTTTCGTTTTTGTGTTAAAGAGATCATTGTTCTAAGCGACCATTTTTGGTGTCTCCCTTGGGTGGTCGCTTAATGCAAGTTTGACTGTACGGCTGTTCAAAGATTAAACTAACTATCTCATAACTAGCTGGCCCTTTCAATTTCAAACAACATATTTTACTTTTACAAATCATAAGAGCAAAGGAAAACAATTTAAGTATTCAAAAGAATGCAAATAAAAGAAGTGAGCTGTGCTATTATTGCTGTTCATTGTGACGAAGCACAGCAATATGTGGCTGTGACTGGAAAACAAGAATTCCGTCACGGAAGCGGTGTCGCGCCTGCCGAGGCCTTTGACCGTGAACATTACAAGTAAATAAATTACCTTGACCTTCAGAATTTGGATGTGGGGGTGTGCATAATGATGCATCATCCATAGACAAACATTGATGGGAAATATTATCAATGTCTGGAAAGGGGTCAAAGAGATATTGTGAAACAAGAGGGCCATGATGGCCCTAATTCGCTCACCTGACTCCATGAACACCAGAGGAGAATGTGACATTGAGTTAATGTGTTTTAAAAAAATTGTGCTATTTTTAGATGGCGGTCATCTTGGATTAAGCGATGACTCATTTTACCAAATCTGAAAATGCTTCACCCAAGGATCTTAACTTCCTATGAAGTTTGGCCAGCATCGGCCATGTGGTTCCTGAGAAAAAGATGTTCAAAATCTCGAATAAATGGACCTTTTGGTGGCAATCATGGATGACATAATCATCCGATTCCGACAAATATTGCACCAGAGCAATCGCCTCATCGATACCTTCAATTTGATATATGACATGAGCATATTCGGTCAAAAATAAAATTTGACCCCAATTTGACCCCACGGGCCACGCCCATTTCTGACCCCGGGGTCACCATTTTCACAACTTTGAAAGAGCATTGTAAATTGATTATTCCTACCAAGCTCAGTCGAAATCGGGCCAGCGGTTCATGAGAAGAATTTTTTTTAAGAATTTATGCTATTTTTAGATGGCGGCCATCTTGGATTAGCGATGACCTCCATTTTAACAAATATGAAAAAGCTTCACCCATGGACCATAACTTTTAAGTTTGGCTACCATGGGCCAAGCGGTTCATGTGAAGAAGAATTTTGAAATCTCTAATAAAAGAACGACCTTTTGACATTTCGGCGGCCATCTTGGATGACATAATCATCCGATTTTGACAAAAAATGTACCAAAGTGATCGCCTCATGGATACCTTCGATTTGATATATAACATGACCATATTCAGTCAAAAATAAAATTTGACCCCAATTTGACCCCACGGGCCACGCCCATTTTTGACCCCGGGGTCACCATTTTAACAACTTTGAAAGAGCATTGTACATCGATCATTCATACCAAGTTTCGTCGAAATCCGGCTAGCGGTTCATGAGAAGAAGATTTTTTAAGAATTTATGCTATTTTTAGACGGCGGCCATCTTGGATTAGCGATGACCTCCATTTTAACAAATCTGAAAAGGCTTCACCCATGGACCATAACTTTTAAATTTGGCAACCATGGGCCAAGCGGTTCATGTGAAGAAGAATTTTGAAATTTCTAATAAAAGAACGACCTTTTGACCTTTCGGCGGCCATCTTGGATGACATAACCATCCGATTTCGACAAAAAATGCACCAGAGTGATCGCCTCGTTGAGACCTTTAATTTGATATATGACATGACCATATTCGGTCAAAAATAAAATTTTACCCCAATTTGACCCCACGGGCGACACCCATTTTTGACCCAGGGGTCACCATTTTAACAACTTTGAAAGAGCATTGTACATCGATCATTCATACCAAGTTTCGTCGAAATCCGGCTAGCGGTTCATGAGAAGAAGATTTTTTAAGAATTTATGCTATTTTTAGACGGCGGCCATCTTGGATTACGTAATGACGTCATTTTAACAATTTTGTAATCCCCCTACCTAAGGACCATGACCATGAAGTTTGGTGACTATAGGCCCAATGGTTACCGAGAAGAAGACGTTTGAACATGTTCACGGACGACGACGACGACGGACGGCGACGGACGACGGACACATTGCGGTAACAATAGCTCACATGAGCTTCGCTCAGGTGAGCTAAAAACAATA
The DNA here is from genome assembly GCA_029237695.1 of Conchocele bisecta. NCBI lineage: Eukaryota > Metazoa > Mollusca > Bivalvia > Lucinida > Thyasiridae > Conchocele > Conchocele bisecta. The sequence continues at coordinate 37,969,978 of CM055277.1, forward strand.
ACTTTAACGCATTTCTGTTACAAAACCGGTGAACATTACAAGTAAATAAATGACCTTGACCTTGAGAATTTGGATGTGGGGGTGTGCGTAATGAAGCATCATCCCTAGACAAACATTGATGTGAAATATTATCAAAGTCTGGCAAGGGGTTAAAGACATATTGTGAAAAAACAATAACTTTAACGCATTTCTGTTACAAAACTGGTGAACATTACAAGTAAATAAATGACCTTGACCTTGATAATTGGGATGTGGGGGTGTGTGTAATGAAGCATCATCCCTAGACAAACATTGATGTGAAATATTATCAATGTCTGGCAAGGGGTTAAAGAGATATTGTGAAAAAACAATAACTTTAACGCATTTGCCTTACAAAAAAACCGGACGACGTGGAAAAAGCGCCGACTATAGTCGCGCCTCTGCTAAAGCAGGCGCGACAAAAACTTAACCAAAAACTTTAACCAAACAACTTAACCAAAAACTTAACCAAAAACTTCAAAGTAATTTGACCTTGACATTGGGCACAGGGGCCGCACGGGAGGGGGTAAAATGAAAATATAGATGATGATAAACACTCATGTGAAGTTTCAAGGTAATGGGCAAAGCAGTTGCAGAGATATAGTATAACGAAAAACTTTAATCAAAAAACTTAACCAAAAAACTTAACCAAAAACTTTAACAAAAAAACTTAACCAAAAACTTCAAAGTAATTTGACCTTGACATTGGGCACAGGGGCCGCATGGGAGGGGGGTAGAATGAAAATATAGATGATGATAAACACCCATGTGAAGTTTCAAGGTAATGGGCAAAGCAGTTGCAGAGATATAGTATAACGAAAAACTTTAACAACAAACTTTAACCAAAAAACTTAACCAAAAACTTTAACCAAAGAACTTAACCAAAAACTTTAACCAAAAAACTTAACCAAACAACTTAACCAAAAACTTTAACCGGACACGTACGTACGTACGTACGTACATACGACAAAGTGCCGACTATATCGCGCTTTCCGCAAGCAGGCGCGACAAAAATGAGGCTGATCGGTTCTGCGACCAGTGTAGATCCAGATCAGCCTGTGCATCCGCAGTCTGATCAGGATCTGCACTGTTCGCGATTTTCCCGACATACTTCTAACAAATAACATAGATCGCTATCAGACTACAGGAGTGTGCTATGTGATCAGTAGTTACACATGTCACACATCTTCATAATCCGCATATCTCCAGTCACAGTCACATAATTGATTTTGTACCTAAGAACATGTGCGATATTTCATGAAAACAATATTTACAATAGTTTCCGAAAATGACGTCGGAAATTGACGATTTTTTCATAGCAAATTCGATATTCACTTCCACATTTGCTATGAAAACTTTGTCATCTTTCGAAGTCATTTACAGTAAATATCACAGTTTCTGTAACTATAATTCATGACAAATCACATGTGCACACAATCACATAGTGTATAATCCACAATCCGTGATGTTGGCGAGTGGTCGCACCTTTCTTGGCCAGGTCCGTTTCCTCCTCAGTCCACCGGGTGGTGCTGCCGTTGTCGTCACCATTGTCGGTACCTGTCGGAAAGACGGGGCAACGTGTCACTGTCTATTGACATCTACCGTGTAGCTACAGAGTCACCAGACATGCACTCACACATATTACAATGTTGTATCAGGCACAGTCCGATCACGACCTACACTGTGTGCTAAAGGTTTATCAATATGAATCAATGCACAGCTCGGTATCTGATTATGATGTACAGTGGAACCTCTCTAAACCGGACACCAAGAAAAAACCTGTGATCTTATTTTTGATGAGTTTCTGATCCATTTATCTCAGGTGATAATGTCTGTTAGTGATCGCATAGCACACACCTATGACTCCGAATGATCAAATGCCTGATTGAGGACCTCCCAGGGTGTCCGGTTTAGAGAGGTATCACTGTAATAGATTCATCAGTACTGTTTGTTGGCTTTATGCCGACTAGTGTAGACCCTGATCAGTTCAGTGTAAGTACATCACTCCTTTTCTCATGGCACAATAAAATTTCATAGTTCTGTACAAATGTAGTTGTGAACTCTCAGACATGCTGATATGAATTGGAGCCAAGAACAGAGCCCGTGCTTACAAAGTGAAAGCGAATGGGTTCAACGTCCCAGCAACAGGAAAGGTCATATAGAGACGGGACGACAGTTTAAAGTCTCATCAGACAGACCAGTGGGATGGAAAGTATGTTTTGATGCCCTCGACGAGGTTTGAACCCACAGCCTCCAGATTGGAAGTCAGGTGTTCTAACCCCTATTACACAACCCATCCTCGCGTGCTTCAAATCTTCAAATTGATACTTGAAATCAGGCAGACTGATTGGCCGACACTGACCACAGCACAGCTCATCCTCAACCAACCAAACATCCTTATTTCCAACATGAGAACTAGTACCATCAATATAAAGCAGCTTGATTGGGTGAGCCCGAGATGAGCTGTGTTTGATTTTCAGTTCCAATTTCTAATAAAGCCTGGAACAGTTTTACAAACACACGACAGTCGGCAAGATTTATGAAACTAATAATGTACCTGTGTAACTAGATTGGTCAGTAAGCGAGGCTTACGGAATACCCCCCCGCGTGGGACCAGGTACCCCTAAAATATGTAAAAAATTCCAAGTGTGTGGGCTTGTGACCTTGACTCTGGGATTAGCGCGAGCGGCATGAACGTGAATTTGTCACAGGGTGGTAGAGGTCCATTGGAGCAATGAGTGTGTGAAATGTGAAGCAGATCCGAGCAAGGAAATAGAAGTTATAACCGATTTCTCTGATGTTAAGTTTTGTAAAGAGACTAAGTATGTGACCTTGACCTTGGGATCAGCGGGGGTTGGACAGTCATAGATTTGTCACAGCATGATAGTACAACCTTAGAGGAATGCACAAGTGAAATAATAAGAATTTTCAATGAAGGAAATAGAAGTTATAACTTATTTCTCTGATGTTAAGTTTTGTAAAGAGACTAAGTATTTGACCTTGACCTTGGTATCAGCGGGGGTTGGATGGTCGTGGATTTGGCACAGCATGGTAGTAGAGCCTTACAGGAATGCATGTGTGAAATATTAAGCATTTTAGATGAAGGAAATAGAAGTCATAACAATATTTCTCTGATGTTAAGTTTTGTAAAGAGACTAAGTATTTGACCTTGACCTTGGTATCAGCGGGGGTTGGATGGTCGTGGATTTGGCACAGCATGGTAGTAGAGCCTTACAGGAATGCATGTGTGAAATATGAAGCATTTTAGGAAATAGAAGTTTATAACAATATTTCTCTGATGTTCATTTTGTAAAGAGACTAAGTATTTGACCCTTGACCTTGGGATCTGCGGGGTGACGGTCGTGGATTTGGCACAGCATGGTAGTAGAGCCTTACAGAAAAAATGCATGTGTGAAATATCAAGCATTTTAGATGAAGGAAATAGAAGTTATAACAATATTTCTCTGATGTTAAGTTTACACGGACGCACGGACGGATGCACGGACGGACGGACGGACGTTCTTACATTAGGGTACTTATGTGGCTTATCACATGTTAAATATTAGCCACATAAAACGATTTTTAGCCACATAAAACGATTTTTTAGGTGGCTAATTGTAACCAACCCTATCCTTTAACAAGTCCATAACCCTGTGGGGCTAGCCACATAAGTACCCTAATGTGTGCCCGGATGGACGCACGGACAACCTGACTCCAGTATACCCCCCCACAACTCGTTGCGGGGGGTATAATAACATAATCACCAAAAGTAAGTGTATACGGTCACATTTTGAGCAATACAACCGAGCAATACTGGCCCTGACCATACCGTCTGTGGTTTCCATGGATTCCAGAGTCCCCTGGGTGTCCGGTTCTGGGACCAGAGGCTGCTGGCTGGTACCCAGTTTTCTCGTAATTCGGTTAAAACATGCGGAACAACATTTGGTGATATCATCCGTCATTTCTGAAATGGAATGTTTGCAACAACTTTGATAATAGTGTATCTACACCATATTCAGTACTGTTTGATATGAGAATATTACAATGAACAGAAGAATACAAGTAAATTTAGAAAAGTTATGTCCTCTGATAAATGCAATTGGGCGGTATAGTTTAGGTCAAGGTACAGAGGACAGTTTATTGAACAATGCAACTAGCTACACACATGTATAAGGTTAGAACAATTATTAACAAGAAACGAGGCAAAGCCACGAAGACCAGGTTTTTTCCAAGCATAGACACTTGTATAACATAATTATACCCACTTTTTGTAGACTAGATGGTCGTGGCCTGCATGTCGCGCCTTGGGGCGAGGCATGGACACTAAAAAAAAAGAGATATAGTAGATGGAAAAACTTTAACCAAAAAACTTTAACCGGACACACGGACGTACGGACGGACGTATGCCAAAATGCCGACTATATCGCGCTTTCCGCAAGTGGGCGCGACAATGATGATAAACACCCATGTGAAGTATCAAGGTAATGGGTGAAGCAGTTGCAGAGATATAGTACACGAAAAAACTTTAAGAAAAAAATTCAAAGTAATTTGACCTTGACATTGGGCACAGGGGCCACACGGTTGGGGGGTAGAATGAAAATATGGATGATGATAAACACCCATGTGAAGTTTCAAGGTAATGGGCGAAGCAGTTGCAGAGATATAGTATAACAAAAAACTTTAACCAAAAAACTTTAACCAGACGTACGTTAAAAAGTTAACGTTGAAAATGGCTAAGTCAATTACGTAGAAATAATAGGTGAAGGTAAAAAAAATGGTCACATGTTGGATAGTTGTATGTGTTGGGCACCCCTTGGTTATGAAGCTGTGAAAGTTTGGTGGTCCTAGGTGGTACAGTATCAAAGAAATGGACTTAAACACGAAAACTTAACATTGTAAACGCGAAAAGTTAACATTGAAAATGGCTAAGTTGACTGAGCGGAAAAAATGGGTCAAGTTAAAAAAAAGGTAACATGTTGGATAGTGATATGTGGTGGGCACCCCTTGGTTATGAAGCTGCGAAAGTTTGTTGGTCCTATGAGGTACAGTAACAAAGTAATGGACTCAAACACGAAAACTTAACATTGATTGTGGACGCCGCCCGCATCCCGACGTCCGCCGCCCGCCCGCCCGGCTTTCGCCAATCCAATAGCCTGGACTTCTTTTCAAAAAAAAAAAAACCTGGCTAAAAACTAACATTATTCGAAAACTAGAGTAAGTGAGCCTCTGCAAGTGAGCAGAGATTCAAGGATACCCCCAGCCGCTGCCTGAACCAACAAACAAAATGTTTAACGCAATTTCTGACGGATGGAAGGACAGACAAAAACTATATACACGTAAACACACACGTAGACATAGTTAGTATGCTCAGATGTAGAACAGTTGACACATTTTGATAATTTTCACAATAGCTATCTGAAAATATGGTGGCCACAATATAATTATGGCCTCATATTTTTGCACCCAGAAATGAGTACTAGATGGCGCGAGGCATGGACACTAAAAAAAAAGATATAGTATAACAAAAAACTTTAACCAAAAAACTTAACCAAAAACTTTAACCAAAAAACTTAACCAAAAACTTTAAAGAAAAAACTTAACCAAAAACTTCAAAGTAATTTGACCTTGACATTGGGCACAGGGCCGCACTGAGTTTCAAGGTAATGGGCAAAGCAGTTGCAGAGATATAGTATAACGAAAAACTTTAACCACAAAACTTAACCAAAAACTTTAACCAAAAAATTGAACCAAAAAACTTAACCAAAAACTTCAAAGTAATTTGACCTTGACATTGGGCACAGGGGCCGCACGGGAGGGGGGTAGAATGAAAATATAGATGATGATAAACACCCATGTGAAGTTTCAAGGTAATGGGCAAAGCAGTTGCAGAGATATAGTATAACGAAAAACTTTAACGAAAAACTTTAACCAAAAAACTTTAAAAAAAAACTTAACCAAAAACTTTAACCAAGGAACTTAAACAAAAACTTTAACCAAAAAACTTAACCAAACAACTTAACCAAAAACTTTAACCGGACACACCAAACAACTTAACCAAAAACTTTAACCAAAAAACTTAACCAAACAACTTAACCAAAAACTTTAACCGGACACACGTACGTACGTACGTCAAAGTGCTGACTATATCGCACTTTCCGCAAGCGGGCGCGACAAAAAGTGTGCTTCACATGTTGATTTTTTTCTGCAATTATCAGGAACCTGAAATCACAATTTCAAGATATATCCTAAAATTTGCCATCCCTTTAGCTAGCTCTGACAGCCACAATAGCAGTGGAGTTGCCCAGTGTTTGGGGTGCAGGCGGGCTGATGGAGAGGGCCGTACTTACGCAGCTCCTTGATGATGGGGCCCTTCACGTCGGCCGGCATCTCGGCCCACTTAGTGGGCAGGGGCCGCAATCGTTTCACCTTTCGCTTGGGCGTCTTACACGTGGGCACCGGGCACCTGTATGGACAACACAAAACACTCAGGTCTAGGAGCCATTTCACTAAACTTTGTACGACTAAACTGTTCGTAAGTGCAAAATTATGATAGTCTGTAAATTTCACATTAACATTATTTTCTTGTAAAGAATTATTGGATTTACATTTATTGAGTATATGCAGCCTATGCTCAATAAATGTAAATCCATCAATTGAAATTTCCAGCCGATCCTGAAGTTGCGATTACGAACATTTTAGTCGTACAAAGTAGTGAAACGGCCCCCAGGTCTTGTGAAATAGAACAGGGGCCCGTTTCACTATAAACTTCATAATACTAACCCAGATCTTGTGAAATAGAACAGGGGCCCGTTTCACTATAAACTTCATAATACTAACCCAGGTCTTGTGAAATAGAACAGGGGCCCGTTTCACTATAAACTTCATAACACTAAGAAGTTTGTATTTAAAGTGCAAAATTTAATTTTAGAATAACATTTACACTGACAGCTGATGATAGAAAATCTTTAGTTGATGGGTTCATATGTAATGAAGGTACAAAATTGTAAATTAAAATAAATCTTTGTACAAACATTTTTATTGCAAGGAGTTTAGTGAAACGGTCCACAGGATTTATGCCAAATTAGTTAAAACAAAAATGATAATTTTATGTATGTAGTTCTGTTCATATGTTTGAGATCAGAAAGTTTCATATGCCAAGGCTTAATTGTGCCCAGACTCGAGCAATCAAGCTGCCAGATTCTGCAAACAAAATTTAAAAAATATTGTGCTGGTCACAACACACAAAAGGACAGGGCCAGTGATTATATATAACAGACTTAGAACATTTGTGTCTGTGAATGGAGACATGACGCTTATGTGATTTGTGACCAGTGTAGCTCCTGATCCAATATCAAACTCCTGTAGCCTGACAACAATCTATAGTGCTTGTTTGAAGCATGGCAGGTTTTTTCATTGATGATTGAGAAACAGAGTAGATCCTGATCAGACTGTACGGGTACATCTGCGATTCCATCAGTGAACAACCATCTTGCTTCTAAGAAGCAGCAACATATATCGTTATCAGGCTACAGCAGTGTGCATGCCATTTGATCAGAATCAACACTGGTCACAAATCCCATAACCCCATTTCTTGAGTCCTAGCCAAATGCCATGTGATTTTGTACCTTCGGAAATCTGCGTAATTTCATTAAATAAGTTTACAAAATTTACCATATTTTTCATAAATAAAGTCAAAAGTTGACAAAATTTTCAGAGTACATGTACATGCAAAATTTTTGTCAACTTTTGACTCGTATGTCTCCATCTGTACAGTTTACTGACAACGTCTCACTCACTGTGTGTATCGCCGGCGGACGGACCGACACCGGCAGCTGCTGCAGACCCTCATGTCTGGCTTGAGGTCGGCGACGGCCATCCCGTACAGCTCACACTTGACCGGGGTCAGGGGACGACTGAGGCCGTAGTGGGCCAGCTCCGTCTTACACACGGCACACAGGTGCACGCCCCCTGGGGATACATGAATACACACACAATGTAAGACAACAACTTACCAACCACGTTTGGCCTCCGGTAATACAAACACAATATAGGAGCTGGGCCGACCACATGTGTACAAAACTTAAAAGGATGTACTCGAAATTGGTAAGATTAGTCGAGGCTGAGCTGTTCTCAATCTCGGCCAATAAAACTGTGTGACTTCAAATGTGGCTGCTACTGGAGAAATGGGGCTTATGGGGATTTGTGACCAGTGTAGCTCCAGATAAAATACTACACTCCTGTATCTTGGTAACAATCTATATTTCTTGTTAGAAGCATGACGAGTGTTTCATTGATGGAATGGCAAACTGTGCAGATCCTGATCAGACTGGATGCACAGTCTGATCTGGATCTACACTGGTCGCAAAACCTGTAAGACCCATTTCTCCAGTCATAGACACAAATATGAATTTGGTGAACATGATGAGCAAGTTTTGTAAGCTTGGGCCAAAGTTCATGTTGCTTGAGACGAGGTTAGGAAACATGCAGGAATTCCGAGGTTTGCCGGGAAATTGTCATGTGACGTCCATAAATAATATTTCTACGGCACGGATGATTCTTTTTATGTTATATACATTTTTGTTTTTTCTCTTTTGTTCTTTAATTACATACCAGAACATCTGTGTTTGATTAAATATTTTTAAAGGTAACTGTATGTAACATCTTTGATACACATAGTTAAAAGGCAATTCATTAAGATGATTTCTCTATAAATGTACAAGACACCATCTCTGTACCAGAACGTGAGAGTGTAACATGGTTATAACCTTTATAAGAGCAGTAATGTTAGTGCTAATTGTATTACTTTTAGTGGATGGGGCCAAGTGGCTCTGGAGTGGAGAGAACCCGGCATCAGATCAGTTTATAGTCTCCCTCCCATCGGTACAGTTGAAATAAGTGAAATAAATCGTGCAGTTGAACACGACAACTGAGTAGACTATACCGACCTTCGATGTCCGCGCCGGCGGCGATGTTGTCATCATCGGAGGAATCGTCCCCGACATCCTTCTCATATTCCTCCTTGACGACGACGCTGGGCGTGGAACTGGTTGCCACAGTTACGGTGTCCATGTCCAGATCGGGTCGCGATGTCGCCGTCGACGTGGTTACTCTACAACGATTCAACACTATTCATATTTCTGTAGCATAGTGGGCAGATCAATGCAATGATGAACTAAATTTTGTTGTCTGCTGGTCTTTTTCTATATTTTCAATAATCTCAACAAAACAAGCTTTTGGAGATGATTCTCGTGTGCTGCCAATACATGTTTTTCTAAAGAAAAGAACAACAATCAGTTTTATGTTCATCAGCAGCAAGGTGCTATACAGTGAGATGCACCTGCGTTCATATACCAGAATGTACCCACGGAATTACACTGTATACTTTCAGCACCGATTGCTAGTGTCCTGGGGACCATTTCACTAAACTTTATACGACTAAAATGTTCTTTTGTGCAAAATGATGATAGTCTGTAAATTTCACATTAACAATGTTTTCTTGTAAACAATTATTGGACTTACATTTATTAAGCATAGGCTGCAAATGCAGCTTATGTTCAATAAATGTAAATACATCGATTGAAAGTTCCAGACGATCCTAAATTTGCACTTACAAACATTTTAGTCGTACAAAGTTTTGTAAAACGGCCCTCGGGATGTTGAGTGTGTCTGGTTTTCGAGGTTCTACTGTACAACAGTGTAGATACGTGGACACCTAGATGTCGTTATGATCACTATGTGAAATGGTTTGCCGGCTGAGAACATTGTCATCAATTGTAGATCCTGATCCTCTTGTGTGGTCAGATTAGACTGTAACCATTTTTCTGCAGTGACTGAATGGTGAAGAGGGCAGGGCCGGTTTAATGAGCATAATTAGCACGGGCTCTACTTAACCCTTGCAACACCACAGGCCTGTACAGTGGTATTGGCAAACAGTATATCCAGATGAGCCATGACGAGCCGTCTCAGGATCTGCATTTTTTGTAAGTAATTTTTATATTTTTTAGAACAAAAACACCCCCTTTTCATAAATGGACTAATCTGAAAATCATTTTGCGAGATTTGGATTGGTTGCAAAATTAATGTATTAAATTCCATTCCAGTTACTTAGGGGTGAAAGGGTTAATAGTAAGGATGGATTCATCGTTAATTGTCATGACAACACGCGTGTATGTTGCTGGTCCACACACTTACATATTGATAGTTTCCTCGTCGCCTGCAGCACTGGACACGGCCATCTGGGACGTGGTTACCGTGGTGACAGTGGTGGTCGACAAGGCAGGGGTCGGCTCTGGCTCCGACTTCACCACCTGACAACACAAGGGCGCCACAAACTGACATACCACTCAATATACTTCAACCATACTTAGAATATAGTTAATTGTATTTCTGGAATATGTGGCATATAACAGGCCTGTAGTGTTGAATAAAATAATTCCACGCGGACTATTGAACGGGGAATAAATTCAACCTAGACCCTGAAATGGTGTTTTCTGTGTTCTAGATCCAAAATAGTGCCACAGTGCACTGTGGCTGCCATGGTGGTGTCTATGGTCGTGATATCAAACTAGAAATGTGGCCTGTTGGCACTTGAATGCCCCCACTGGCAGCCAAAAAAAGCAAGGACATTGCGCGACATTGGTAGATAACTAAAGCAAGAATTCCGCCACGGAAGCGTTGTTGCGCCTACCGAGGCCTTCGACCGTGAACATTACAAGTAAATAAATTACCTTCACCTTGAGAATTTGGATGTGGGGGTGTGTATAATGAAGCATCATCCGTAGACAAACATTGATGTGAAATATTATCAATGTCTGGAAAGGGGTTAAAGAGATATTGTGAAAAAACAATAACTTTAACGCATTTCTGTTACAAAACCGGTGAACATTACAAGTAAATAAATGACCTTGACCTTCAGACTTTGGATGTGGGGGTGTGCGTAATGAAGCATCATCCCCAGACAAACATTGATATGAAATATTATCAATATCTGGCAAGGGGTTAGAGATATTGTGAAAAAACAATAACTTCAACGCATTTCTGTTACAAAACCGGGGAACATTATAAGTAAATAAATGACCTTGACCTTGAGAATTTGGATGTGGGGGTGTGCGTAATGAAGCATCATCCCTAGACAAACATTGATGTGAAATATTATCAAAGTCTGGCAAGGGGTTAAAGAGATATTGTGAAAAGACAATAACTTTTAACGTATTTCTGTTACAAAACCGGTGAACATTACAAGTAAATAAATGACCTTGACCTTGATAATTTGGATGTGGGGGTGTGCGTAATGAAGCACCATCCCTAGACAAACATTGATGTGAAATATTATCAATGTCTGGCAAGGGGTTAAAGAGATAGTGTGAAAAAACAATAACTTTAACGCATTTGCCTTACAAAAAAACCGGACGACGCGGACGCGGACCGACGGAAAATACGACGACTATAGTCGCGCCTCTGCTAAAGCAGGCGCGACAAAAACATGTCGATCAAAAGTGCTTGTCGAGGATTTATCGCAAAATGATGGAGAACCATTAAAGCAATGCTTTGAGGAAACAAAAAATTACCTCAGCGACCTGGACTTCGGCATTAACAGGGGCCAGAGGATTTGATAGAGAACCACCAGACTGCATGTGTGAAATATCAAGAAGTTCTGTGATAGGAAACAGAAACTATAAGAAATTTACCTCAACGTTAAGTTTCTGACCTTGAACTTGCAGTTAGTGGGGCCCGGAGGATTATAAGATCATCGGAGAAATGCATGTATGCAATATCAAGATCAGACCTCTTCATAATGTTTGCAAACTGTGTCATCTGCAATGTGCACTGTTTGTAGATACAATTAGCTTCTAAACAGTAACAGTCTCTTTCTTGTCTCACAAATCAAATATTTGGTGAATATTCAACCTTAGAGAGAAATATTCTGGGTGTGGGTGCGATTTATTGGTTGGGGCTGATGGGGAGTTGATGATGAGGAGAATATTTGTCACCACCAGTACCTGTGGCTTAGCCAGCTGTCGGCGGTTCTTCTTCACGCTCTGTTTCCGTAGCAACTGTTTGTAGTTCTCGCTCTTCTTCGACTGGTAGTAGAACTGCACACACTCCACTGAGTTCTGGAAAATGTTACGCAAACTTGTGACACAAGGTGGATTGATTGATTGATTGATTGATTGATTGATTGGTTGAACTGTCATTTACAGCATAGTTCTTACTATTGACTAGAAACTTCTGGTTCTTTAAAGTTTGGACGCATTTTAATTAGAAACTCAGAACAACAGAATGATGATGACTGATGTGCCCGACATTCAAACTGAACACGATTCCAAACTATGCATAGTTGTTTGCTCAAATGTAAGTATTCTAATGCGGAATTTGATACAAATCATACAAATATACCGTCAAGACAGCAGACCTCTTTAACATTGTTTGCAAACTGTAGATCCAGATGAGACGGCTCATAATAATCCGTCTCATCAGAATCTGTACTTTTTACAAGTAATTTTTATTTTTATTTTTAAATCACCCCTTTCTTAGAAATGGACTAGTCTGAAAACCATTTTGTGATGATTTGATTGATCCTTAAATTAACATATCACAGTCACTTCAGTTACTTAGGGTTGAAATTGTTAACACTACATAGAGAATACCAGCTTAGTGTCTTTTGAAGTTTATCAGGCAAGGCTAGGAAACACGTAGGACTTCCGAGGCTTGCGATTCCTACCATTTCCGAGCCGAGCCCGATCACTTTAATATCAAAAGACAATTGCCTGGTATTCTATTTATCAGGTAACATTTTATGCTCGAAAATGACCACAAATCACAGAAAGCGGACTTGTTTACGTTGCGTCATTACACGGACGACATTCGGTAACATCACGTGACATCATCAGACCAATGGAACGTCAGTTTTCACTTCGTTGTACCAAGATGTCAATGCCTGATACAACAATATGTTATCAGTCAGTACGTATTCGGTGAATACAGGGCAGGTTACCTGATAAATTATTGTATTCTCTCACCTTTTTCTCCAAGAATGAAGCGATGAGGCCAAAGTTCTTGGGATGCTGGAGGTATTTCTCCTTGAAGATATGACGTTCGGCGGTGGTCCACACGTTGATGTGGCGCCGCTCCTTGTACTCCTCCATGGGGTCCTTCAGCAGCCCGTTGTTGTTGACAAACCGCAGACCACGTTGCCGCGCGTCCAGCATCATGGGGGGAATCACCGCCAGGCTGCGCATCTTCCGCTCATCCTCCTGAAACACACGCACAACATCACGGCCTGGCTCCTGGCCCCGTCTCAGTTATCGCTAACTTATTGAACATTAGAATATATCACAAAGAACTCTAATAGGAGAAACTCTTTGAAAAACTTGTTGACGTAAATGTACACGGACAGAGCAACACAATATGGCTGCTTATGCAGATTATGCTCAATAAATGTAAATCCATCGTTTGAAATCTCCAGACGATCTAAATTTGCACTTACGAACATTTTACTCATCAAAGTTTAGCGAAACGGGCTCCAGGAGCTACAGTGGCCATGCGCCTTATTGTGCAGTGACAGCGGCATACAGTGTAGACTTATTGTGCAGTGACAGCGGCATACAGTGTAGACTTATTGTGCAGTGACAGCGGCATACAGTGTAGACTTATTGTGCAGTGACAGCGGCATACAGTGACTTATTGTGCATGCATTATTGTGACTTATTGTGCGTGACAGCGGCATACAGTGTAGACTTATTGTGCAGTGACAGCGGCATACAGTGTAGACTTATTTGTGCAGTGACAGCGGCATACAGTGTAGACTTATTGTGCAGTGACAGGCATACAGTGTAGACTTATTGTGCAGTGACAGCGCCATACAGTGTAGACTTATTGTGCAGTGACAGGCATACAGTGTAGACTTATTGTGCAGTGACAGCGGCATACAGTGTAGACTTATTGTGCAGCGACAGGCATACAGTGTAGACATATTGTGCAGTGACAGGCATACAGTGTAGACTTATTGTGCAGTGACAGCGGCATACAGTGTAGACTTATTGTGCAGTGACAGGCATACAGTGTAGACTTAAGACTTATTGTGCAGTGACAGCGGCATACAGTGTAGACTTATTTGTGCAGTGACACGCGGCATACAGTCAGTACTTATAGTGTGCAGTGAGAGCGGCATACAGTGTAGACTTATTGTGCAGTGACAGCGGCATACAGTGTAGACTTATTGTGCAGTGACAGCGGCATACAGTGTAGACTTATTTGTGCAGTGACAGCGGCATACAGTGTAGACTTATTTGTGCAGTGACAGCGGCATACAGTGTAGACTTATTGTGCAGTGACAGCGGCATACAGTGTAGACTTATTGTGCCGTGACAGCGCATAACATGTAACTTATTGTTGCATGACAGCGCATACATTGGTAGACTTATTGTGCAGTGGACAGCGGCATACAGTGTAGACTTATTGTTGCAGTTGACAGCGGCATACGTGTAGACTTATTTGTGGCAGTGACAGCGGCATACATTGTAGACTTATTGTGCAGTGACAGCGGCATAGCAGTGTACGACTTATTGTGCATGACACGGCATACAGTGTTAGACTTTATTGTGCAGTGACAGCGGCACATACAGTGTAGACTTTTTGTTGCAGTGACAGCGGCATACAGTTGTAGACTTATTGATGCAGTGACAGGACATACAGTGTAGACTTATTTGTGCAGTGACAGCGGCAATACAGTGTAGACTTATTTGTGCAGTTGACCAGCGGCAACAATTGAGACTTATTGTGCAGTGACAGCGGCATACAGTGTAGACTTATTTGTGCAGTGACAGCGGCATACAGTGTAGACTTATTTGTGCAGTGACAGCGGCATACAGTGTAGACTTATTGTGCATGACAGCGCAAAAAAAAAATACAGTGTAGACTTTTGTGCAGTGACAGCGGCAATACATGTGTAGACTTATTTGTGCAGTGACAGCGGCATACAGTGTAGACATGTGCAGTGACGCGGCATCAGTGTTAGACTTATTTGTGCAGTGACAGCGGCATACAGTGTAGACTTATTTGTGCATTGACAGCGGCATACAGTGTAGACTTATTTGTGCAGTGACAGCGGCATACAGTGTAGACTTACCTCCTGTTCATGGAGTCCATCAATGATCTGTTCAAACTCTGCCTCCGACCTCGCGTAGACCGCCCCCGTGTAGCCTGTCCCTGTCCGAGTCCCACCCGTCCTGTTGCTGATGAATATTCATTAGATAAGTGGATGCATCTAATAGAAATGCAAACATGCCTCCAGTCTGCACAAGGCAGACCCAAACATTGGCAGTGTTTTAATGAATATTCATAATTAGGTTCGTGGGTGTGATAATCGAAATGCAAATTTAATTTATATACTCTGTCTCAGATATGTCGTGGCTCCCAACCAACAGACATCTGGAATATGTAGAGACCAGAAAAAGTTAAAGATGCAGAATATGCAAACCGCAAATGAGTTCAAATAAAAAATTAAAATGGTTACACATGCAGGCATCGATACGATTAGTCAAAATACACACTCTAATATTATATAATATCAACATGAAATGCTACATTGATTTTGCAAAGTTGGGTGTAAATTATGGTTGTGACTGGAAAAATGGGACTTATGGGTTTTGCGACCAGTGTAGATCCAGATCAGCCTGTGCATCCGCACAGTCTGATCAGGATCTGCACTGTTCGCCATTCCATCAATGAAACACACGTAATGCTTCTAACAAGCAATATAGATCGCTATCAGGCTACAAGAGTGTTATTGGATCAGGAGCTACATTGGTCACAAATCCCTCAAGCCATTCATAGACACAATTAGGTACTTACCTCGAAAATCTCTCCTTGTCCTCTCTAGCTTTCTTGATTTCTGGGAATATCTTCTCATAATACTCTCGCGATCTCGCATCTTTCGCTCTGAAAGTTTACTTCACAATATACATTGTATGTACTGAGCCTCCAAAAAAGTTATTATCTGAAAGCAGGATGATTTTCGAAGTCCAGTAGCCTATTTCACCAACATTGCAAAGTATACTTAATATCTAGCAAAGTATACTTTGAGGGAGAAATTTTCAATTTAAGGATAAATTTTCAATTTAAGGATAAATTTTCAATTTAAGGATAAATTTTCAATTTAAGGATAAATTTACTAATTTTTATCATACTGAATTCATTACATTATCACAGCCGTTTTGGCTGAGATACTGTAATAAATTCAGTATAATAATTCTGCATACTTTTAATCATCAAATATATGCAGTCAGTAGTTCTATATGAAATAATGCATTTCGGGAAAAATAAATGATTACTCCCTCAAAGTATACTTTGCTAGATAAGTATACTTTGCAATTTTGATGAAATCGGCTACTGATTTGACACCATAATTATTTAACCATTTCAACACCACAGGCCTGTATAGTGTATTGGCAAAACATGTAGATCCAGATGAGCCGGCTCATGACGAGCCGTCGCATCAGGATCTGCACTTTTTGTAAGTAATTTTCATATTTTTGAGAACAAAAACACCCCCTTTTCATAAATGGACTAGTCTGAAAATCATTTTGTGACGGTTGAATTGGTTGCAAAATTAACAAATCAAAATCTATTCCAGTTACTTATTACGGGTGAAAGGGTTAATGCAGAAATGACAAAGGCAGACATTTCTGAGCTTCCGTGTAGCTGGCTTTGCACACCCAATCATGTGTTTGCTTAAAATGCAACATTCTATTCAGTGGAAAGATGATATTCAACAAAAACAAGAAATGCGTCTGTCGAACGCGGTTGCCACCTGCAGCATATTTGAGAAACTGTGACAAAGTGGTTAACCGAAAAGTGTGACTGACGGACGGACGTTCTTACAGTACTATACTTATGTGGCTTATCACATGTTAAATATTAGCCACATAAAACGATTTTTAGCCACATAAAAGGATTTTTTAGGTGGCTAATTGTAACCAACCCTATCCTTTACTAAGTCCATAACCCTGTGGGGCTAGCCACATAAGTACCCTAATGTGTGCCCGCCTGGACGGACGGACGTTCTTACAGTACTATACTTATGTGGCTTATCACATGTTAAATATTAGCCACATAAAACGATTTCTAGCCACATAAAAGGATTTTTTCGTTGGCTAATTGTAACCAACCCTATCCTTTACCAAGTCCATAACCCTGTGGGGCTAGCCACATAAGTACCCTAATGTGTGCCCGGACGGACGGACGGACGGACGGACGTATGCCAAAATGCCGACGATATCGCGCTTTCCGCAAGCGGGTGTGACAATGATGATAAACACCCATGTGAAGTATCAAGGTAATGGGTGAAGCAGTTGCAGAGATATAGTACACAAAACAACTTTAACAAATAAATTCAAAGTAATTTGACCATGACATTGCGCACAGGGGCCGCACGGTTGGGGGTTAGAATGAAAATATGGACGATGATAAACACCCATGTGAAGTTTCAAGGTAATGGGCGAAGCAGTTGCTGAGATATAGTATAACAAAAAAAATTTAAACAAAAAAATTTAACCAGACGTACGTTAAAAAGTTAACGTTGAAAATGGCTAAGTCAATTACGTAGAAATAATAGGTGAAGGTAAAAAAATGGTCACATGTTCGATAGCTGTATGTGGTAGGCACCCCTTGGTTATGAAGCTGTGAAAGTTTGGTGGTCCTAGGTGGTACAGTACCAAAGAAATGGACTCAAACACGAAAACTTAACATTGTAAATGCGAAAACTTAACATTGAAAATGGCTAAGTCAACTGCGCGGAAAAAATGGGTCAAGTTAAAAAAAAAGTAACATGTTGGATAGTGATATGTGGTGGGCACCCCTTGATTATGAAGCTGTGAAAGTTTGGTGTCCTAGGTGGTACAGTAACAAAGAAATGGACTAAAACACGAAAACTTAACATTGATTGTGGACGCCGCCCGCGCCCGCCCGCCCGCCGCGGGTGGTACAGTACCAAAGAAATGGACTTAAACACGAAAACTTAACATTGAAAACGCGAAAACTTAACATTGAAAATAGAAATAATAGGTGAAGCCGTGAAGGTAAAAAAAATGGTCACATGTTGGATAGTTGTATGTGGTGGGCACTCCTTGGTTATGAAGCTGTGAAAGTTTGGTGGTCCTAGGTGGTACAGTAACAAAGAAATGGACTAAAACACGAAAACTTAACATTGATTGTGAACGCCGCCCGCGCCCGCCCGCCGCCCCCGCCCGCGCCCGCCCGGCTTTCGCCAATCCAATAGCCTGGATTTTTTTTCAAAAAAACCTGGCTAATAAAATTATCCTTCGCAAGATAAGTATAATTTGTAATTTTGGTCAAATCAGCTACATGTGTACTCACTATCATATCACAACAGTCCAGAAATGTAACGTTCACGAACAAGTCGAGTACAAACACATTGCACACTGATCAGGACCTACACGACATGTTACCCCCATTTTATGAAGGTCACCGACTCACAGCTATCAAGATTCCAAACATTTCCCCCTTAATTTACTGCTTCCTCAATGATATCAGCAATTCTTGTGACCACTCATATGAACCGCTGATCTCATGGTTTGTCTTATAAACTATATAACATGCATTATTCTATCACTGATGCCAGTACAAGTGTAGAACTTCCTTCATGTGACATACATTATTTTGACGACGACGAGTTCCATTTCCGTTTATAATGCTCTATTTTTAACATGTGGCTGTGAATGGAGAAATGGGGGCTTACAGTTTTGAAACCAGTGTAGATCCAGATCAGCCTTGCATCCGCACTGTTCGCTATTCCATCAGTGAAACACCCAGCATGCTTCAAACAAGCAATACAGATCGTCATCAGGCTACAGGAGTGTGCCAGCAGATCAGGAGCTACACTGGTCACAAATCCCATAAGCCCAATTTCTCCAATCACAGCCACATTAACTACTGCAAGTTTTCAAAAACTATAATCAGACAAATTCAGCACAGATATGGACAGGTTGGTAAGTACACAATACCTGCGTTTTGGGTTGTTTTCTACCTTCTCCACCTTCTTGATCCACACCTGCATGAGCTGATCATAGCGCTGTGTCAGGTACCGCTCCTGAAATACAACAGACAGTCACTGAAATATACCAGTCACTGAAATACACAGCAGTCACTGAAATATACCATGTAGTCACCAAAATATACTACAGTCACTGAAATATACCATGTAGTCACTGAAATATACCACGTAGTCACTGGAATATACCGCAGTCACTGAAATATACTGTACACAGTCACGGAAATATACCAGTCACTGAAATATAATATGTAGTCGCTGAAATACCACAGTCACTGAAATATACAGCAGTCACTGAAAAATACCATGTGTCACTGAAATATACCATGTAGTCACTGAAATATACCATGTAGTCCCGGTAATATACCAGTCACTGAAATTATACCGCAGTCACTGAAATATATCAGTCACTGAAATATACCACAGTCACTGAAATATACCAGTCATTGAAATATGTCAGTCACTGAAATATACCGCAGTCACTGAAATATACCACGTAGTCACTGAAATATACCATGTAGTCACTGAAATATACCATGTTGTCACGAAAATATACCAGTCACTGAAATATACCCCAGTCACTGAAATATACCACGTAGTCACTGAAATATACCATGTAGTCACGGAAATATACCAGTCACTGAAATATACCGCAGTCACTGAAATATACCATGTAGTCACTGAAATATACCACAGTCACTGAAATATACAGCAGTCACTGAAATATACCATGTGTCACTGAAATATACCATGTAGTCACGGCAATATACCAGTCACTGAAATATACCGCAGTCACTGAAATATACCAGTCATTGAAATATGTCAGTCACTGAAATATACCAGTCATTGAAATATGTCAGTCACTGAAATATACCGCAGTCATTGAAATATACCACGTAGTCACTGAAATATACCATGTAATCACTGAAATATACCATGTAGTCACGGAAATATACCAGTCACTGAAATATACCCCAGTCACTGAAATATACCACGTAGTCACTGAAATATGCCATGTAGTCACGGAAATATACCAGTCACTGAAATATACCGCAGTCACTGAAATATACCATGTAGTCACTGAAATATACAGCAGTCACTGAAATATACCACGTAGTCACTGAAATATACCATGTAATCACTGAAATATACCATGTAGTCACGGAAATATACCAGTCACTGAAATATACCCCAGTCACTGAAATATACCACGTAGTCACTGAAATATGCCATGTAGTCACGGAAATATACCAGTCACTGAAATATACCATGTAGTCACTGAAAAATACCATGTAGTCACTGAAATATACCATGTAGTCATGGCAATATACCAGTCACTGAAATATACCGCAGTCACTGAAATATATCAGTCACTGAAATATACCAGTCACTGAAATATGTCAGTCACTGAAATATACCGCAGTCACTGAAATATACCACTTAGTCACTGAAATATACCATGTAGTCACTGAAATATACCATGTAGTCACGGAAATATACCAGTCACTGAAATATACCCCAGTCACTGAAATATACCACGCAGTCACTGAAATATACCATGTAGTCACGGAAATATACCAGTCACTGAAATATACCGCAGTCACTGAAATATGCCACAGTCACTGAAATATACCGCGTAGTCACTGAAATATACCATGTAGTCACTGAAATATACCGCAGTCACTGAAAAATATCAGTCACTGAAATATACCAGTCACTGAAATATGCCACAGCCACTGAAATATACCGCAGTCACTGAAATATACCAGTCACTGGAATATACTGCAGTCACTGAAATATACCGTAGTCACTGAAACATATCATGTAGTCACCGAGATATACCACAGTCACTGAAATATACCGTACACGTAGTCACTGAAATATACCAGTCACTGAAATATACCAGTCATTGAAATATACCGTAGTCACTGAACTATACCAGTCACTGAAATATACCGTACCAGAAATCAGGTGTTCAAACCCCCAAGCCACAACCCATCCCATGAACAGAAAGATTTGCAAGCAAGAGCTAGACTGCACATGAATGCCATAAGCCCCATTTCTCCAGTCACAATCACAGTGTATAGTCAGAAGTGTTAGCCTTACCCTTATCTTGCGAGCCTGGTGGCGCTTCTTGAAGTGGAGAATGAGGCGTGACTTGAACTGGGCAAACCTGAGGAAACGAAATAGTAGTCATGTTGTCAATAAGCATTGGTATGAACTCTTAACAGTTTCAACCCTAAAGGCCTGAAAGCCAACATGTGCAAACACTGTAGATCCAGATGAGCCGGCTCGAAACGAGCCATCTCATCAGGATCTGCAGCATTTGTCACTATTATTCACCTCTAAAAAAATACATTTTGTTCAAAAATTAGTATGAAAAGCCAATGTAGGATATCCAGGGTTGAAAGCACAGGTGACGGGGGAAAGACCACATGACGGTGTATATATAGTGCATTGTTGTAAACACGTGTAGCCATTATCATTCAATAACGCAATGACCCAATTACCGATATCCTGTTCCATCAGCGCAAAGCTCATGCGTTGCAATCTGTGTATACTCAAACCCCGCTGGTCATTATGTTAACCCTTTCAACGCCACAGACCTGTACACCCCTTTTTTAAATAAATGGACTAGTAAATTTCAATGCCATTTATGGAAGATAGGACCCATTTTGAAAATCAATATCGGCAAAATACGATAATGTCTGCTCCGAAATTTATGTCGTTTTCAACGTAATTTGCAGAAGTCGATTCTCTTTTAATAGTGCCAGGGGATATGAATTCCAAATCCGAGATGCGATTACACCCGACACATATTACACAGACGAGATTTGTGTGTTGCTTTGTGCAAAAAATCGATAACACCCAGCCGTGTCAACTAACATGTGTTTATCGTATGACATCATTCAGCACGAGGCTGTAAACTGTGTGACCTTTAGGCTATGTTTTGAAATTGCACTGATTGATCAACACGCCTTTTGATGTGCCACAGACGTCGCGAACGTGCGACTTTCATCATCGCATCATGGGGCAATCATGCAGTAACCAACCCATTTCATGCTGAGGATACGCTTATGTTTGCAGAAAAATATTTTCCTTCTATGCACTCAGAAGTATATGCCGCGACCACCATTTAAACCGTCTCGTCGAGACGGTTCAAATGGGTGGTCACAACATATACTTTCATTGAGAAATAACAAAAATAAAAATAAATTATTTAATAATTTCATACCCGTAAATGTGTATTCCGAAAGGAATGGATTAACAAAAACACTCTGGATTATACGCACATCTGTAGCCATATTTCGATATTGATTTCGAAAATATTTTCCGTAAATGTTGGCTTTAGATATGAAAGGAATGTTGGGTCATGGAGTAATCTGCTTATGATATGTGTGTTCTGGTTTCTGGCAGACTTCAAAAGAAAATCGAGACCTTGTAGTATTGTTTGATGTTACTGTGATATTTTCTGTAAATGAAGATGAGGAAATGCGGAATTGTACTAATGTACGTAGATACAAGTACTACCTTTATTTCTTAACTTCAAACACACAGAGATAATACATAATCAATAGTTAACAATATTATAATACCACTTTCGGCAGCAATATGATCGCAAATATAACACGATTTCTGACGATAGTCTGTTACAAATTTAACACGATTTTTATATACAAATAGGGACAAAAATCAGGAGCCAAGGCACAACCGTGTACTAACCGAGAACGTGTTATAGTGAAACGTGTACTACCGGGGTCGCACTGTATTGCCATATATCTTCAATTAAACCACTTTACACAGGACCATGATGAAAACACGCTTTCATTTTTGATAGTATTTTTTTCCAAAAATCCTGATATGCTTCTTTAAAAACTTTATGCAAATCCGGATGCACTAACACCTGGACACACACTAACACCTGGACACACACACTAACACCTGGACACACACTAACACCTGTAGCCGATTTCACCAACATTGCAAAGTATATTTTCCTAGCAAAGTATACTTTGAGGGAGACATTTTCAATTTAAGGATAAATTTATTAATTTTTATTATACTGAATTTATTACATTATCACAGCCATTTGGCTGTGACAATGTAAAGTTCAGTATAATAATTCTGCATACTTTTAATCATCACATATATGCAGTGGTTAGTTCTATATGAAATAATGCATTTCAGGAAAAATAAATGATTACTCCCTCAAAGTATATTTTGCTAGAAAAGTATACTTTGCAATGTTGGTGAAATCGGCTACTGGACACATGCCAATAGCATGATTAAATCATGCTCACCCCAAGCAGGGCCCTATAACACAACATGTTGGCAACACATGATAATCATCTCCATTCAGTAAGCAAAGAAATGTATAACAAATGCAAATCATCGGTCATTTCTGTAAAACGTGTGTTACTCCCATGTTCTTAATTATTAAAATTATGCTAACTTTTCAATATCAGTTTCTGCAATAATGTATTACCCATTGAGATAGTTAAATCATGGAGCATGTACTGTGGTATACTTACTTAATCTTGTTCTCGTGGTAGATCGGGGCGTCTGATGGCTGATTGTACAACGGCTGAAATGGAATACAACTTTTTCAGATACAAGAATTATTTCACACAGTGGTACATTATGGTCAATTTAGATATTGTTGTAAAATACTTTAGTTGAAGAGTCAGGAACTCGGATAGCCTTCAAGGCGTGTGTTTGCAAACAGTGTAGCTCCAGATGAGCCGTCTGATGAAGAACTACACTTTTTTGCAAGTATTTTCATATTTTTTAGAACTAAAACACCCCCATTTTATAAATAGACTAGCCTGAAAATCATTTTGTGATGATTGGATTGGTATGAAAATGAACATATAAGTCCATTCCAGTTATTTAGTGGTGAAAAGGTTAAGTCAATAAATTAATTTCATAATCTAGAGCAAGTGAGCAGAGGCTCACAGGTAACCCCGGCCACCGCCTGGTCCGACCATCAAATAGTTTCTATTCATTTTGCCTTGACATTGGGCAAGTCACATGAGTGGGCCATAGAATGAAAATATGGATGACAATAAACAAGAGGACCATGATGGCCCTAATTCGCTCACCTGACTCCATGAACACTAGAAGAGAATGTGACATTGAGTTCATATGTGTTTTAAAAAAATTGTGCTATTTTTAGATGGCGTCATCTTGGATTAAGCGATGACTCTCATTTTACCAAATCTGAAAATGCTTCACCCAAGGATCTTGACTTACTATGAAGTTTGGCCAGCATCGGCCATGTGGTTCCTGAGAAAAAGACGTTCAAAATCTCAAATAAATGGACCTTTTGGCGGCCATCATGGATGACATAATCATCCGATTCCGACAAATATTGCACCAGAGCAATCGGTCACCATTTTAGCACCTTTGAAAGAGCATTCAACATCGATCATCCCTACCAAGTTTCGTCGAAATCCGGCTGGCGGTTCAGGAGAGATTTTTTAAGAATTTGTGCTATTTTTAGACGGTGGCCATCTTGGATTAGCGACGACCTCCGTTTTAACAAATCTGAAAAGGCTTCACCCATGGACCATAACTGTGAAGTTTGGCCACCATGGCCCATGCGGTTCGTGTGAAGAAGAATTTTGAAATCTCTAATAAAAGAACAACCTTTTGACCTTTCGGCGGCCATCTTGGATGACATGACCATTCAATTTCGACAAAAAATGTACCAGAGCGCGATCGCCTCTTTGATACCTTCGATTTGATATAGACATGACCATATTTGGTCAAAACAAAATTTGACCCCACGGGCCACGCCCATTTTTGACACCGGGGTCACCATTTTAACAACTTTGAAAGAGCATTGTACATCGATCATTCCTACCAAGTTTCGTCGAAATCCGGCTAGCGGTTCATGAGAAGATTGTTTAAGAATGTATGCTATTTTAGACGGCGGCCATATTGGATTAGCGATGACCTTCATTTTAACAAATCTGAAAAGGCTTCACCCATGGACCATAACTTTTAAGTTTGGCTACCATGGGCCAAGCGGTTCATGTGAAGAAGAATTTTGAAATCTCTAATAAAAGAACGACCTTTTGACCTTTCGGCGGCCATCTTGGATGACATAACCATCCGATTTCGACAAAAAATGCACCAGAGTGATCGCCTCGTTGATACCTTCGATTTGATATATGACAACCATATATGGTCAAAAATAAAATTTGACCCCACGGGCCACGCCCATTTTTGACCCCAGAGTCACCATTTTAACAAATTTGAAAGAGCATTGTACATCGATAATTCCTACCAAGTTTTGTCGAAATCCGGTTGGCGGTTCTTGAGAAGAAGGTTTTTGAAGAATTTTTTAGACGGTGGCCATCTTGGATTACGTAATGACGTCATTTTAACAATTTTGTAATCCCCCTACCTAACGACCATGACCATGAAGTTTGATGACTATAGGCCCAATGGTTACCGAGGAGAAGACATTTGAAAATGTTCACGGACGGACGACGGACGGACACATTGCGGTAACAATAGCTCACATGAGCTTCGCTCAGGTGAGCTAACTAGATTGGTAAGTAAGCGAGGCTTACGGAATACCCCCCACATGGGCCCAGGTACCCCTAAAATATGTAAAAATGAAATATTAAGAATTTTCGATGAAAGAAATAGAAGTTATAACATGTTTCTCTGATGTTAAGTTTTGTAAAGAGACTAAGTATGTGACCTTGACCTTGGGATCAGCGGGGGTTGGACGGTCGTAGATTTGTCACAGCATGATAGTACAACCTTAGAGGAATGCACAAGTGAAATATTAAGAATTTTCAATGAAGGAAATAGAAGTTATAACTTATTTCTCTGATGTTAAGTTTTGTAAAGAGACTAAGTATTTGACCTTGACCTTGGGATCAGCGGGGGTTGGATAGTCGTGGATTTGGCACAGCATGGTAGTAGAGCCTTACAGGAATGCATGTGTGAAATATTAAGCATTTTAGATGAAAGAAATAGAAGTTATAACAATATTTCTCTGATGTTAAGTTGACGGACGGACGGACGGACGGACGGACGGACGGACGGACAACCGGACTACAGTATACCCCCCTCCACAACTCGTTGCGGGGGGTATTAAAAGTATATGATGTTTCAAGTCTATCTGACTTATGGTTGCAAGGAACCAGAAAATTTTACAAAATGTATACCGGGGGTACAATAACATTAAATACATACGAGTTCGACCTTAGGCCCCATCTTGTTGAAAATGACATGGGCCTCGGCGGCCTTCTTGCGGTTCTCAGCGTAGATGATCTGGGCAAGGCTGTGCAGCTTGAGCTCGGGCACGGCCTCCGGGGTGGCCTCGCACTGGTCCCCTGCCGCCTCCTTGTGGGCCTGCGCCTCCTCCTGTTGCTGCAACAACAACAACCACAATCATCACAGGGTGGCTAACGTAACAACAACAACAACCACAATCATCACACGCTGGCCAACATAACAACAACAACCACAATCATCACAGTGTGGCTAACGTAACAACAACAACAACCACAATCATCACAGGGTGGCTAATGTAACAACAACAACAACCACAACAACAACCACAATCATCACACGCTGGCTAGCATAACAACAACGACCACAATCATCACATGCTGGCTAACATAACAACAACAACACCCACAATCATCACAGGGTGGCTAACATAACAACAACAACCACAATCATCACACGCTGGCTAACATAACAACAACAACACCCACAATCATCACAGGGTGACTAACATAACAACAACAACCACAATCATCACAAGCTGGCTAACGTAACAACAACAACCACAATCATCACAGTGTGGCTAACATAACAACAACAACCACAATCATCACAGGGTGGCTAACGTAACAACAACAACAATCACAATCATCACGCGCTGGCTAATGTAACAACTACAATCACATGGTGCTAGCGCATCAACATCGCGGGGCTGCTGACACAGCAACAACATCACGGGGCTGCTGACACAACATCACAGGGCTGCTGACACAGAAACAACATCACGTGGCTGCTGACACAACATCACAGGGCTGCTGACACAGCAACAACATCACGGGGCTGCTGACACAGCAACAACATCACAGGGCTGCTGACACAACAATAACATAACGGGGCTGCTGCTGCAACAACAACAATCACAGGACTGCTGTTGCAACAAAAACAACTGCAATCAACGACTGCTTTTGCAACAACAACAGTCATGGAACTGTTGCCAAAACAACAATAACTACAATGCTGCTTCAACAACACAATCACAGTGTTGCTGCAACAACAACAACAATCACGGTGATAGGAGCCTGATAAATTGATGTATTTAGTCAATATGGAGCTAGATAAATAATAAATTTATATACATTTGTATTTAATCACTGCGGGGCTAGGTGCCTGACAAATTGATGTGTTTAGTCAATAAGGAGCTAGGAGCCTGATAAATTTATGTATTTAGTCAATATGGAGCAAAATGCCTGACAAATTGGTGTATATAGTCAAAGTGGAGCTAGGTACCTGATAAATTGGTGTATATAGTCAAAAGTGGAGCTAGGTACCTGATACATTTATGTATTTAGTCAAAGTGGAGCTAGGTACCTGATACATTTATGTATTTAGTCAAAGTGGAGCTAGGTACCTGATACATTTATGTATTTAGTCAAAGTGGAGCTAGGTACCTGATAAATTGATGTATTTAGTCAATATGGAGCAAGATGCCTGACAAATTGGTGTATAGTCAAAGTGGAGCTAGGTACCTGCTAAATTTATGTATTTAGTCAATATGGAGCAAGATGCCTGACAAATTGGTGTAGTCAAAGTGGAGCTAGGTACCTGCTAAATTTATGTATTTAGTCAATATGGAGCAAGATGCCTGACAAATTGATGTATAGTCAAAGTGGAGCTAGGTACCTGATAAATTGATGTATTTAGTCAATATGGAGCAAGATGCCTGACAAATTGATGTATAGTCAAATTGGAGCTAGGTACCTGATAAATTGATGTATTTAGTCAATATGGAGCAAGATGCCTGACAAATTGATGTATAGTCAAATTGGAGCTAGGTACCTGATAAATTGATGTATTTAGTCAATATGGAGCAAGATGCCGGACAAATTGGTGCATAGTCAAACTGGAGCTAGGTACCTGATAAATTGATGTATTTAGTCAATATGGAGCAAGATGCCTGACACATTGGTGTATATAGTCAAAATGGAGCTAGGTACCTGATAAATTGATGTATTTAGTCAATATGGAGCAAGATGCCTGACAAATTGGTGTATATAGTCAAAGTGGAGCTAGGTACCTACTAAATTTATGTATTTAGTCAATATGGAGCTACATACCAGATAAATTGATGTATATAGTCAATGTGGAGCAAGATGCCTGACAAATTGGTGTATATAGTCAAAGTGGAGCTAGGTACCTGATAAATTTATGTATTTAGTCAAAGTGGAGCAAGGTACCTGATAAATGTATGTATTTAGTCAATATGGAGGAAGGTTCCTCATACATTGGTGTATATAGTCAATATGGAGCAAGGCACCTGCTAAATTGATGTATTTAGTCAATGTGGAGCTAGAAACCTGATAAATTGATGTATGTAGTCAATATGGAGCAAGATGCCTGACAAATTGGTGTATATAGTCAAAGTGGAGCTAGGTACCTGCTAAATTGATGGTGTATTTAATCAGTATGGAGCAAGATGCTTGACTAAGTCATGTCTTTAATCAATGTGGAGATTATGAATTACCTGGACTTTTTTCCGTTTCATCTGTATCTGCTGCTCAACGATGCCGATCTCACGGTCCACCTTGCTGATCTTCTGTAGCAGTTCATCCTTCATCTTCTGGGCCTTGATTGTCTCCTCCGGGGGTAGTGTCGGGGATATAGCCTCCACTTGGGGGTTATAAGCAGGTTGCTGTGGGGAATATACAATAATGGTTACACCCTCCGGGAGCAGTGTCGGGGATATGGCCTCCACTTGGGGGTTATACGCAGGTTGCTGTGGGGAAATATACAATAATGGCAACACCCTCCGGGGGCAATGTCGGGGATATGGCCTCCACTTGGGGGTTATAAGCGGGTTGCTGTGGGGGAATATACAATAATGGTTACACCCTCCGGGGGCAATGTCGGGGATATGGCCTCCACTTGGGGGTTATACGCCGGTTGCTGCGGGGGAATACACAATAATGGTAACACCCTCCGGGGGCAATGTCGGGGATATGGCCTCCACTTGGGGGTTATAAGCGGGTTGCTGTGGGGGAATATACAATAATGGTTACACCCTCCGGGAGCAGTGTCGGGGATATGGCCTCCACTTTGGGTTTATACACGGATTGCTGTGGGAGAATATACAATAATGGTAACACGCTCCGGGGGCAATGTCGGGGATATGGCCTCCACTTGGGGTTTATACATGGATTGCTGTGTGAGAATATACAATAATGGTAACACCCTCCGGGAGCAGTGTCGGGGATGTGGCCTCCACTTGGTGGTTATACGCGGATTGCTGTGGGGGAATATACAATAATGGTAACACCCTCCAGGGGCAATGTCGGGGATATGGCCTCCATGGCAATGTCGGGGATATAGCCTCCACTTGGGGGTTATAAGCGGATTGCTGTGGGGGAATATACAATAATAGTAACACCCTCCGGGAGCAGTATCGGGGATATGGCCTCCACTTGGGGGTTATACGCGGATTGCTGTGGGGGAATATACAATAATGGTAACACCCTCCGGGGCAATGTCGGGGATATGGCCTCTACTTGGTGGTTATACGCGGGTTGCTGTGGGGGAATATACAATAATGGTAACACCTTCCGGGAGCAGTGTCGGGGATATGGCCTCCACTTGGGGGTTATACACGGATTGCTGTGGGGGAATATACAATAATGGTAACACCCTCCGGAGGCAGTGTTGGGAATATATATTTATTATACCTCATCGTAATTTCTAGACATATCATTGGTCAGATTGCTGTCACGTGGTATGAACCAATCTGGGATATTCCCCTTTCGTGTATATTGCCGTGGGATATTGAAAATATCCCCCACTGCGATACACATTACGGAAATAACCGAGCACCGTGGCGTAGTGGTAACATTGAAGGAACTTGTGGTACAAGTCCTTGACGTCGTAGGGGTCGAGGGGACGAGCCCCACCACCACCATATTTTGTTATGTTTGTTTTATTCAGTTTATTATTATTATTACCAATGCATTTTTCTATTTACTTTACAAATTCAACATTTGATAAATATTTTATTGGATAAAATGCGGTAATATTGACATTGTTTTGCTACGAGTATTTAACATTAAATTAAAAATAAAATGAGTTGGTGGGGGTAGTAGGCCTGTACAAATAGAGGAAAAAATTGGAATATTTAATTTGAATATTTCTCTAACTTACTACATGTATGTGTAATGGCCCAAATCACAGGTAGAATATATCCGAAATGACACTAGTAGCTGCATTTGTACTGAATTAATTTGACGTTGGAAGCACACAGTGGCGATGGCACAATTTACGTCATTTACTGACCACAGGTTGAAATAACGGACCAAGGTCTATAAATACATTAAATAAACCTAAAAGTATCAATAAGTGCCTATGTTTTTAATGGTCCATACTCGGAAGGCCTCGAGACAAAGGACTCTCACAAAACAGTCAACCGATTTATATCATTTCCGCCAATTGCAGAAGTTAGGCAAATGTTAGCCCTCCGCTACGATATACAGTCGAGCACCAGTATCTCGAAGTCGAAGGGAGATCATATTTTAGTCGAGATAGGACTAGGTTCGAGATAGCGATGATGTGACATGGTCGAATATTTTCGCAAAAAAATATCAAATCATGTTACCCATCACATCACGAGTAAACAATAAAGGAATAATGAAAAATTATTAATGAATTTACTGACAAATTTTAATCACCAATTAACTAATGACCAAATGTACTAAACTACCCAATATTACAGGTGGCGTCACAACTCTCAGTGAATTGCTTAAATGACCAGCATGATATGCTTAATGAATGGTGTCAAACACCAATTAAGCAAAAACCGAGGCAAGTGTGAATTTATTTTGTTTTGTTTGATAACCAAATTGATCTTGGCAGCCAGGCGCTTAGGTGACTTACCCAAGCATTTATGAGATCGAGATAGCGAAGTGATTTTTAACGTATTTTTATTCGAAGGGGACAGAATGAACGGTCGAGATAGAGAACATATACGAAATAGCAGGGCTCACGCTGGCCTTCGCAAATGGCGCCAAATGCGCTAATAAATTGAATGTGGCACAAGAAAACAAAATTTGGCGAAAGTAATGGCGCCAGTGAAAAAATAGCAAAATTGACACAAGTCTGCTTTTCCCAGGACACGGTATCTGTGTGTGTATTGATGTCCAGACTGGGTTTTGGCTTGCCTCTAAGCATGCACATTTGGCTTGGAGAAAATCAATAACCAGTCCACCTGTGTGTAATTTTGACAGAAACATGTGAAGTTTTAAGTGGCGGTCAATTACTCTGTATAAACTTTATTGGGAACAGATTTGTTATGTATCATTAACAGGCGTGCGCCATAAATTGGTCAAGGGATTCTTTACAAAGTTAATTATCATGGTTTATCAACAAGAGGCACCTCCTGTTGTGGTCTAGGAAGTGAAATTCGCCTGGTAAACAGGGAAATATCCGCAGTTGTATTCACTTGAAACAGCTGATGCGTACTTGAGATTCAGCCTCTTTGATACTTTTATTCAAAATTGCATGGAACCTAGTGTATACAAGTTATATTTTAACCCTTATAATGAGGGAACCAAAATTGTCGTCTGCTGTTGTTATATATTTTGTTCTCTGTCAATAAACCATGGCAGCATTTCAGAAACTGAGAAAGTAAAAATCAGTGGGTTATATGTCCCAGCAACAACTATGGTCATATAGGGATGGGATCTCGGTTTGTAGTGTCATCCAACCTGGCAGCAATTCAATGGAAATAATTCTAAAGTGTTGTGAGAGCATGTTTTTGATGAAGAAAAGGGAAAACAAAATAATAATCAGCAGACGACAACATTTCATTCAGCATTGTAATGGTTAAAGGCCCTGGGTGGATGAACTGTGAGCAAAACAGTTAGTGAAAGATCATTTTACGGTAGATTTGTATTTCGGAACATATATGTATATGACCTGAAAAAAATTAAGTAATAATAAAAAAAATATTATTGAAAAAAAATAACTTGTTGCAAAGCCAGTTTTGTTAAATATAGCATTCCTATTTCCCGCGCATGACCTCGCGATTGTGGTCACATGACTGAACACTACATCATCGGCTACGCCAGCGATAACATTCAGTTGTCGTATTGTTAAATTTGGTTAGTTTTGCTTATCATGCACAATTGTTGTATTACAGTGTTTGTGGTGATTATGTAGAAGTGTGCAATGCTTAAATATCTTGTAATGTGTCTTATCTGCAGCAAAATGGTAGTCGGTGGCAACTGTAAATTGGTGAAAGGAATTACATCACTACTAGTGAGATTTTCCAGATAGATTGAAATACGGCCAAGTTAAATTTAGCATGGAATTTTCTGGATTTGCTATCCATAATGTTGAAAGTGGACATGCAGATGCGATAATTAGCCGAAAAACATATATTTATGAACAAGGACAAGTTGCGATCACAGGTTGAAGTGACGGACCGAGGTCTATAAATACATTAAATATACCTAAAAGCATTAATAAGTGAAAAATAAGCTAAACAAATTCTTTACGCTCTCCTATATTTTGACTTGTTAATGCTTTTAGGTATATTTAATGTATTTATAGACCTCGGTCCGTTACTTCAACCTGTGGTTGCGATGGTATTCATTGATGTATCTCAACTGTTTTTGTGAAATGCATCTTCGGAGGTACCATCTGAGACACAATCACATTAAGTCTCTCAAAACGGTCTCTGAAAAACTAAGATGGTGAAATATTTGATTTTGAAGCTGGCTTAAAATTTGTCTCCAACTTAACTGAAATGGCTCCAATTTTTTTTATTTGGCGAAAGTGTTGGCGCAAAGAAAAAAAAAGCCAGTGTGAGCCCTGAAATAGGGTATGTTCGAGACGGCCGAGGAAATTTATATTAAACAAATAAGGATATAATTCGGGACTTTAGCGAATCATCAAGATGCTGATGTTCGAGGTACTGGTGTTCGACTGTATTCCCCGATGCGCTGTCAACACTTTTCGAGCTAGAGATTATTTTGTTCCGCATTTATCTTGGGTCGTAATACTTCGGTAACATTTTTCGGGCCTATACTACTATATGACAGTGCAAACATCTGCTTCAAACTACACTTTTACGTCGTCCGTGCCCGTTAAGAAACAGTTTGCATTGAAACAGCATTGTTTCCAATCGAACATTTGATCAAACCTACATTTATACCAGTCCAATACGACAGACAATTCAAGCGCACTAACATTTCTATCATTTCCCGGGAAGCCATCTTGTCTAATTGTTGATGGGTTTTCCCAATGACGTCATCGCGAAGCTTATGACTGGTTGAGATTTGTGGAGTGTCACACGTAAGCGTCATGTTACACTGGCTGCTTACCAGCCAGTCACCTGTTAACCTTGTAAGCGAAGCTATGAAACAGTACCAGCTGACGTGTCACCGGGAAAGTCAAAGAAATAAATGTGCCCGATGTCTTCTTACTAGAGACAAATGCGGATCTTTGTTGGAACAAAATAATCCATAGCTCGAAAACGTGTTGACATAGTGCATCGGAGAATACATCATTGCGGAAGGCTAACATTTGCCTAACTTCTGCAATAGGTGAACATGATGTAAATAGGTTAATTGTTTTGTGAGAGTACGTTGTCTCGAGGCCGTCCGAGTACGCCCATAAAAAACATAGGAACCTTGGTAATGTGTTATACTTTTTTTTCACTTATTGATACTTTTAGGTATATTTAATGTATTTATAGGCCTTGGTATGTTACTTCAACCTGTGTTACTGACGTCATAACTTTATGACATTTTACCTACAATGAACTACAATGAAGCATTAGGAATGTTGGACTGAACATGTGCATGGCAATGACACAAAATTTCGTCTGGAAAGGCTTAGATGCTCAGAATTAGCGGACACCATTGTAATTTCAAAATACGTGATCTCGGGAGATATTGCTTCCTCGGGGAGATAATTCACCTTGTATATTCCACTTAAAACTCAGAAATTGGTTTTTAATTTGAGTTCTATTTGATAGTTGTAAGTCTTGTCAGACTGCATTATAAAGTTTAAACATGTATGAAAAGGAAAACATGGATAATGTCTAATTCAATAAGTATGATCCATCAATATGTCACGTACACAGTTTGTTTGTTTGTTTGTTTGTTTGTTTGTTTGTTTGTTTGTTTGCTGGGGTTTAACGGCCTATCAACAGCTAAGGTCATTTAAGGCCGGGTCAATGGGTTTAGTACTAAATCACATATATTACCTGTACAAGTACGTGTACATTTTCAAGTACATGTACAAATGGGGGGAAAATCTCAAAATCAGAACTGAATATTTACAATAACAAAACTATATATTCAGCCCTGAAATCAGAATAATCCTGATACCAGGTCCTCGCCACACCAGAATCACTTGGCCCCTCCCAAAAGCAGTAGGATCAGTAATAATCTTACTACTTTTATAATGGGCAATAACCCAATTCAACTCCCAGGTAACAAAAGAGCCAAAGATAAAAAAGTATCAGAGGGCCAACCCAGGCAAATAGTGATTCCTATAAGGAGGAACCACTACAGTTAATTTACGCCGTCTCGTTCGCCCGACCATCACCCACCACGTACACAGTAGAATACCACAAGGCCTTAAATATGTTCTGGGAAAGGCCAGTGGTCTGTATGTCCAGTTTCTGAAACAAGCATATAACTATCAGCAGATTTTGAAGTAGAACATACCCGTTTTGTGTCCTGACTGACATCAATCCGCAAGGGCTGGGCCAGGTCTGGCCGGTCAATCGCCAGTCGCGGCCGCTTGGGTGTCTGTGGGCCATGGTCGGGGGTGCTGGAGATGGAGGGCTGGGCTGGGGCCGCGTGTCCGTGGATGTTTCCCATCGCTTCGGGCCGGTGATAGTGCTGCCCGTATGCACTCGCCTCAGGCCTGTAGCAGATGTTTAGTCATAACACAATTGAAGTGGTCAGTGGAAGAATGGTGCTATGTCCATAATAGCTACAATAATTTGCCTCCGATATGTTATCTACGGCTACAATTTGACCCATTCAAAACATGTGAGCAACCGAAGTGCATACCCAAACCTGTTGTATGTAGGTCAAAATTTAGTAAACTGTATATTTTATACATTTAAACAAATAATCTTTGATGTAGAACAAGTAAATTGCCAAAAATAATAGAACAGGGAAATCATTTTCCTATGGAAGCCATCTTTTCTCTTGTTGTTGCACAACATTCAACATAATGAAATGAAGCTTTCAAATTTACAAGATATACATGTAAATGTCAGATAAACACCCTGACACGGTAAAATAACAAATTTCTGCATGTGTATGTTCTTTATTGATAACTTATTGAGACAGTTTTTACAGTTTTATATCGCTAACATACCAAACACGCCGGAAAACCGATTGCAAAAATCACTCTTCCAATCCATGTGTTACATTAAAGAGATGGGGTTAAATTGCTATGGAGCGGAGTAGCAATTTTGTCCATAAGTCCCGTATGGACCTAGCCCCTTTCTTCTGTTGTCCTCATATGGACTTAGCCCCCTTCTTCCAATATCCCCATATGGACTTAGCCCCCTTCTTCCAATGTCCCCATATGGGCCTAGTCCCCTTCTTTCAATGTCCTCATCAATGTCCCCATATGGGCCTAGCCCCCTTATTTCAATGTCCCCATATGGACTTAGCCCCCTTCTTCCTAATGGTCCCCATATGGGTTAGCCCCCTTCGTACAATGTCTATCCCCACTAGCCCCCTTCTCAATGTCCCCATAGGTGCTTAGCATGTCATGTCCCCATATGGGCCTACCCCCTTCTTTCCAATGTCATATGGACTTGCCGCCCCCTTCTCAATGTCCCCTTTTCAATATGGACTTTAAGCCCCCTTCTTCCAATGTCTCATATGGACTTAGCTCCAATTCTTCTTATGAAGTTAGCCCCCTTCTTCCAATGTCACTATGGCCTTGGCCTTCTTCCAATGTCCCATATGGACTTAGTCCCCATTCTTCCAATGTCCCCTATGGACTGGCCTTCTTCCAATGTCCCATTAGAACCCCTTTGGTTACCCCCTTCTTCCAATGTACCCCATTTGGGGGGGGGACTTTGTTTTTTTTCCTTTCAAAGTTACTTATGGACCTTGCCCCCCTGGTTTCTTTTTCCAATTGTTTCCCCCAAATTTATGGAACTAGGGCCCCCCTTTCACTTTCCCCAATGTCCCCCTTTTTAGGGCACCTTCTTTCCCAATGTTTTCCCCATATGGGACTTTAAAGGCCCCCTGTCTTTCCAATTTGGTCTTTCCTCCATTTCCCCATTGGGACATTAAGTCCCCCTTTCTTCCCCCATTTTGTTTTTCCCCATTTATGGAACCCTTTAGCCCCCCTTTTTCTTCTTAATGTCCCCATATGGACTTAGCCCTGTCTTTCCAATGTCCTCATATGGACTTTATCCACCTTTTTCTTCCACTGTTTAATCCCCATATGGACTTTTGGTTTTTTTAGCCCTCTTTCTCCAATGTCCCATATGGGACTTTTTTTAGCCCTGTTTTTCTTTTCCAATGTCCTTTCATATGGGACTTTTAACCCCTCTTCACGGTCCCTATGGACTTAGGCCCTTTCTTCTTTTCCAAATCTTTTTTCCCCATTATTGGGGACTTCATACCCCCCTTTTTCATTGATTTTTTCCCCATTTAATGGGGGGACTTAGGCCCCCTTTCTAATTTTTTCTTTTGTTTCCCCAATATTGGACTTAGCCCCCCTTTTTTCCCGGATTGTCCCCATGGGAACTTAGCCACTTCTTCCAATGGTTTTTCCCCTTTGGATCTTAGGCCCTTTTCCAATGTCCCCATTATGGACTTAGCCCTCTCTTCCAAATGTTTTTTCCCCATATGGATCTTAGCCCCCTTCTTTCCAATGTCCCCATATGGACCATTAGCCCCCTTTCTTCCAATGGTCCCCTAATTCCCGGGAAACTTAGCCCCCCTTTTTTTTTTCAATTGTGTCCCCCTTTTGGGGGGACTTAGCCACCCTTCTCCCAATACCCATTATGGGTTTACTTTGCCCCCTCCTTGCCAAAATGTCCTCATATGGACTTAGCCCTCTTCTTCCAATGTCCCCCATTATGGGGGGGAATTATAGCCCCCTTCTTTTTCCAATGTCCCCTTATGGGATTAGCCCTGTTTCCCTTTTCCCAATTTGGTTTTTCCTTCATATGGGGACTTTAGCCTCTTCTTCCAATGTCCCCATATGGACTTAGCCCCCTTCTTCCAATGTCCCCATATGGACAAAAATTTTATGCCCCCTTCTTGTCAATGTCCCCCCATATGGGACTTTAAAAGGCCCTTTCTTTTTTCAATTGTCCCCTTATGGACTTAGCCACCTTCTCCCAATGTCCCCATATGGGACCTTCTAGCCTGTCCTTCCATGTCCCTCATAAATGGACTTAGCCTCATCTTCTTCCAATTGTCCCCCATGATTTGGACTTAGCCCCCCTTCTTCCCAATTGTCCCCCCACTTATTGACTTATTGACTGCCCCCCTTCTTCCAATGTCCCTCATATTGGACTTAGGACCTGGGGCTTTCTTCATGTCCCCCACTAAGAACTTATGGCCCCCCAATTGGTCTTATCCCCTTTTATTTTCCATGTTTTCCCCCATTTTTTTTATGGGTACTTTAGCCCCCTTCTTCCAATGTCCCCATATGGACTTTTGAAAATCCCCCTTTTCTTTTCCAATTTGTTTTTTTTCCCCATATGGACTTAGTCACATTTCTCCCAATGTCCCCCAATATTTGGACTTAGCCCTGTCCCCTTCAATGTCCTCATATGGACTTCAGCCTCATTTCCCATTTGTTCCTCCCCATATGGACCTTAGCCCCCTTTCTTTCAATTTTTCCCCCATATTTTGACTTGGCCACCTCTTTCCAATGTCCCCTATGGGACTTAGCCCTGTCTTTTCCCATTTTGTTTTTTCTCCATGTCCACATATGGACTTATCCCCCTTCTTCCAATGTCCCCATATGGACTTAGCCATCTTCTTTTCCATGTCATCACCCCCTTATGGACTTAGCCCCCTTCTTCCAATGTTCCCTCCCATATGGACTTAGTCCCCTTCCCATCCCCAAATGTCCCCATATGGACTTAGCCCCCTGTCCTTATCCAATGTCCTCATGGGACTTTGTCCCCTTCTTCCAATTTTTGGTTTCCCCCATATTATTAGCCCCCTCTTCTTCCATGCCTCATATGGACCTTCTTTAGCCCCCTCTTTTTTTAAATTTTCCAATGTCCCCTTTAAATTGATGGACTTTAGCCCTTCTCCCAATGTCCCCCATATGGGTATTTTAGGAACCCCCCCCCCCCCCCCCATAGGGGCTGTCTTCCAATGTCCTCCCCATATGGACTTAGCCCTACCCCCTTCTTCCAATTTCCCCATTTTATGGGGGACCTTTTAGGAACCCCATAGGGGGGCCTTTCCCCCTTCTTTTCAATGTCCCCATATGGGGGACTTAGCCCCCTTCCCTTCCATGGGGGTTTTTCAATTGGACCTTATTTTCCTTCTTCCAATTGTCCCCATATGGACTTAGCCCTTTTTGCTCCTTTTCCAATGTTTTCCTCATTATTTGGGGACCTTAATTCCCCTTGTCCTTTAAATGTCATATGGACTTTATCCCCTTCCCCTTCTTCCAATGTCCCCATATGGACTTAGCCCTATTCTTCCAAATTGGTCCATTTTTTATTGGACTTAGCCCCCTTCTTCCATTGTTTTTCCCCATATGGGACTTAGTTCCCCTTTCTTCCCAATGTCCCCATATGGACTTTTAGCCCTGTCCTTACCAATGTCCTCATATGGACTTAGCCCTCTTCTTCCATGTACCATATGGACTTAGCCCCCCCTCTATTCCAATGTCCCCATATTTGGACTTGGACCCACCTTTCTTCCCAATAGTTCCTCCCCATATGGTACTTAGCCCTACTCTTTCCAATGTTCCTCCCCATATGGACTTAAGTCCCCACCCCCTTCTTCCAATGTCCCCATATGACTTTAGCCCCTCTTCTTCCTGTCCCCCATATGGACTTAGGGCCCCCTTTCTTCAATGTCCCATAAATGGACTTAGCCACCCAATCTCCCCAATGTCCACCCCATATGGACTTAAGCCCCCTTGTCCCTTCCAATGTCCTCATATGACTTAGGCCCTCTTCTTCCAATGTCCTCCCCATATGGACTTAAGCCCACCCCCTTCTTTCATGTCCCCATTATTTGAACTTGGCCACGCCCCCTACTTGGCCAATTTCGTCCCCATATGGACTTACCTGTCCCTCCCAGAGTCCCCAGGTTTAGGAGGGACTATCCCCGGCCGTTCCTTCCGGGCCCCGGCGGTGGTCCCCATTAGAATGTACTTAGCCCTTCTTCTTCCCCAAATGTCCCCATAATGAGGGACTTAGCCCCCTTCATCCTTTAATGATCCCCAATATGGACTTAGTCTTCTCCAATGTTCCCCATCCCCATATGGACTTAGCCCCCCTGTCTTCCAATGTCCCCATATGGACTTAGCCCTCTTCTTCCAATGTCCCCATATGGACTTAGCCCCCTTCTTCCAATGTCCCCATATTGACTTAGTCCCCTTCTTCCAATGTCCCCATATGGACTTAGCCCTGTCTTTCCAATGTCCTCATATGGACTTATCCCCCTTCTTCCAATGTCCCCATATGGACTTAGCCCTCTTCTTCCAATGTCCCCATATGGACTTAGCCCCCTTCTTCCAATGTCCCCATATGGACTTAGCCCTGTCCCTTTCCCTGTCCTCCATATGGACTTATCTTCTCCATCCCCATATGGACTTAGCCCTCTTCTTCCAATGTCCCCATGGACTAGGCCCCCTTCTTCTAGTCCCCATATGGACTTAGTCCCCTCTATTTCCAATGTCCCCCTATACTTAGCTTTTCCAATGTCCCCATTATGACTAGGACTAGCCCTGCCCCCTTCCTCCAATGTCCCCATATGGACTTAGCCCCTTCTCCCTCCATGTCGATATGGACTTAGTGCCCTTCTTCCAATGTCCCCATATGGACTTAGCCCTGTCCTTCCAATGTCCTCATATGGACTTAGCCCTCTTCTTCCAATGTCCTCATATGGACTTAGCCCTCTTCTTCCAATGTCCCCATATGGACTTAGCCCTGTTCTCCTTCAGCTTTCTCATCATAGGACTTAGTCTTCTTCGTCAATTGTCCCCAATAGGACTTGGCCCCCTTCTTCCAATGTCCCCATATGGACTTAGCCCTCTTCTTCCAATGTCCCCATATGGACTTAGCCCTCTTCTTCCAATGTCCCCATATGGACTTAGCCCTCTTCTTCCAATGTCCCAATATAAAAGACGATAACTGTCAGTTTCTGGTGTAGAGCAGTAGCTGATTATTATGGGCAAGTTTGGTAGCCATAGGTGTTAGTTATACACTGCATCTCCATTATAACGCGATGGTCGGGGTCCAAGATTTCAAATTGCGATTGAATCCGATCGCGTTATAAAATTTCGGGACATGCACGGGTACTGGTATCACCCCCATTTCGGTTACCAACTATTGCGGGAATTCCATTAGCAACGGACCCATATAAAATCATGTCATTTGAATAGAAGTTAAAGTAATTATTAATAATGACTATGACATACAAACTTGTATTAATGTATTAAACATAGGAGTTATTTATAAAATCATGCTTATTACATTGTATAGTGCTCGCGATGGACAGACGCTTATTACAATGTATACTGCTCGTGATCAACAGGTGCTTAAAAGGATTAATTGATAATAAATAATGGTCACGTGTCCTGCTTATTCATGCGGACGATTAGCTGTTGATACCTGCATAATCTCAGGATATGGGGTCACGTGATCTATTGTTTACACTACAACAGTCATATTGATGAATGAAATTTACGATTTACTCGAGACATCATGATTGCCGTGGACTGCAGTGTAAACAATAGACCACGTGATCCCATACCCAGATAATGCTGAATGTATTGTTTCAGATTGCACACAAACACCAGTCTATTTATACTAAATATTACACCTGTCACAATTATGAACAAGAAACGAGGCAAAGCCACGAAGGCCAGGTTTTTTCCAAGCATAGACACTTGGATAACATAATTATACCCACTTTTTGTAGACTAGATGGCCGTGGCCTGCATGTCACACCTTGGGGCATGGACACTAAACAAGAGGGCCATGATGGCCCTAATTCGCTCACCTGACTCCATGAACATCAGAGGAGAATGTGACATTGAGTTCATGTGTTTTAAAAAAATTGTGCTATTTTTAGATGGCAGTCATCTTGGATTAAGCGATGACTCATTTTACAAAATCTGAAAATGCTTCACCCAAGGATCTTAACTTCCTAAGAAGTTTGGCCAGCATCGGCCATGTCGTTCCTGAGAAAAAGACGTTCAAAATATTTAATAAATGGACCTCTTGGTGGCCATCATGGATGACATAATCATCCGATTCCGACAAATATTGCACCAGATCAATCGCTTCATCAATACCTTCAATTTGATATATGGCATGAGCATATTCGGTCAAAAACAAAATTTGACCCCAATTTGACCCCACGGGCCATGCACATTTTTGACCCCGGGGTCACCATTTTCACAACTTTGAAAGAGCATTGTAAATCGATCATTCCTACCAAGTTTAGTCGAAATCCGGCCAGCAGTTCATGAGAAGATTTTTTAAGAATTTATGCTATTTTTAGACGGCGGCCATCTTGGATTAGCGATGACCTCTGGTGCAAGCGGTTCATGTGAAGAAGAATTTTGAAATCTCTAATAAAAGAACGACCTATTGACATTTCGGCGGCCATCTTGGATGACATAACAATCCGATTTCGACAAAAAATGTACCAAAGTGATCGGCTCATTGATACCTTCGATTTAATATATAACATGACCATATTCGGTCAAAAATAAAATTTGACACCAATTTGAACCCACGGGCCACGCCCATTTTTGACCCCGGGGTCACTATTTTAACAACTTTGAAAGAGCAATGTACATCAATCATTCCTACCAAGTTTCGTCGAAATCCGGCTAGCGGTTCATGAGAAAAATATTTTTTAAGAATTTATGCTATTTTTAGACGGCGGCCATCTTGGATTAGCGATGACCTCCATTTTAACAAATCTGAAAAGGCTTCACCCATGGA
This sequence comes from Conchocele bisecta, assembly GCA_029237695.1. Classification (NCBI taxonomy): domain Eukaryota; kingdom Metazoa; phylum Mollusca; class Bivalvia; order Lucinida; family Thyasiridae; genus Conchocele; species Conchocele bisecta. The sequence goes on from CM055277.1 coordinate 38,012,505, forward strand.
CCATAACTTTTAAGTTTGGCTACCATGGGCCAATGGTTCATGTGAAGAAGAATTTTGAAATCTCTAATAAAAGAACGACCTTTGGACCTTTCGGCGGCCATCTTGGATGACATAACAATCCGATTTCGACAAAAAATGCACCAGAGTGATCGCCTCATTGATACCTTCAATTTGATATATGACATGACCATATTCAGTCAAAAATAAAACTTGACCCAAATTTGACCCAACAGGCCACGCCCATTTTTGACCCCGGGGTCACCATTTTAACAACTTTGAAAGAGCAATGTACATCGATCATTCCTACCAAGTTTCGTCGAAATCCGGTTGGCAGTTCTTGAGAAGAAGATTTTTTAAGAATTTGTGCTATTTTTAGACGGCGGCCATCTTGGATTACGCAATGACGTCATTTTAACAATTTTGTAATCCCCCTACCTAAGGACCATGACCATGAAGTTTGGTGACTATAGACCCAATGGTTACCGAGGAGAAGACGTTCACGGAAAATGTTCACGGACAACGGACGACGACGGACGACGACGACGGATGATGACGGACGACGACGGACGACGACGGACGACGACGGACGACGGACACATTGCGGTAACAATAGCTCACATGAGCTTCGCTCAGGTGAGCTAAAAATAGATATAGTAGATGGAAAAACTTTAACGAAAAAAAAACTTTAACCGGACACACGGACGTACGGACGGACGGACGGACATATGCCGAAATAACGACGATATCGCGCTTTCCGCAAGCGGGTGCGACAATGATGATAAACACCCATGTGAAGTATCAAGGTAATGGGTGAAGCAGTTGCAAAAGTACACAAAAAAACTTTAACAAAAAAAATCAAAGTAATTTGACCTTGACATTGGCCACAGGGGCCGCACGGTTGGGGGTTAGAATGAAAATATGAATGATGATAAACACCCATGTAAAGTTTCAAGGTAATGGGCGAAGCAGTTGCAGAGATATAGTATAACGAAAAAGTTTTAACCAAAAAACTTTAACCAGACGTACGTTAAAAAGTTAACGTTGAAAATGGCTAAGTCAATTACGTAGAAATAATAGGTGAAGGTAAAAAAAATGGTCACATGTTGGATAGTTGTGTGTGGTAGGCACCCCTTGGTTATGAAGCTGTGAAAGTTTGGTGGTCCTAGGTGGTACAGTACCAAAGAAATGGACTTAAACACGAAAACTTAACATTGTAAACGCGAAAACTTAACATTGAAAATGGCTAAGTCGACTGCGCGGAAAAAATGGGTCAAGTTAAAAAAAAAAGTAACATGTTGGATAGTGATATGTGGTGGGCACCCCTTGATTATGAAGCTGTGAAAGTTTGGTGGTCCTAGGTGGTACAGTACCAAAGAAATGGACTTAAACACGAAAACTTAACATTGTAAACGCGAAAACTTAACATTGAAAATGGCTAAGTCGACTGCGCGGAAAAAATGGGTCATGTTAAAAAAAAAGTAACATGTTGGATAGTGATATGTGGTGGGCACCCATTGATTATGAAGCTGTGAAAGTTTGGTGGTCCTAGGTGGTACAGTACCAAAGAAATGGACTTAAACACGAAAACTTAACATTGTAAACGCGAAAACTTAACATTGAAAATGGCTAAGTCGACTGCGCGGAAAAAATAGGTCAAGTTAAAAAAAAAGTAACATGTTGGATAGTGATATGTGGTGGGCACCCCTTGATTATGAAGCTGTGAAAGTTTGGTGGTCCTAGGTGGTACAGTAACAAAGAAATGGACTCAAACACGAAAACTTAACATTGATTGTGGACACCACCCGTCGCCCATCACCCACCGCCCGCCCACCCGGCTTTCGCCAATCCAATAACCTGGATTTTTTTCTCTCAAAAAACCTGGCTAAAAATCAATACACAATGTACTGGGAGTAAAGAAGAAAAAGGCGACCGAACACGCAACCATTTATTAGCGACAATTATGTGTTAACACGGATATATGTCTCATAACATTGACATTACTTGGTGACAAAAAGTTGTACTTTGATGACTGTCACAAACATCGCGTGATAATTATAGCTCCAGACACGAGTCGGCATGCTCCTTTGATACGACCATTACTTCGCGAATACATGTCAATTGGGATTTTTTAAGGTAATTGAATTGATTAATAAATATGCCTATTAACATGATTACCTGATTAAAAGTATTACATTTGCTAACATACTAATAGTAATCCTTTCATGGACTTTGAATGTCGTTGTTTGAATAAACTTACAGAAATCACAAATCAACTAATTACACGATGACTACGACGTCCGACGATTTTTTTTTGATTTTTTTGATTTTTTCTTATTTTTTCTCTATTTTTTAAATATTTTTTTTTGATCCACGAGAGACCCGCGTTGTAATGGAGATCGCGCTATACGCGATCGCGTTATAATGGAGCTGCAGTGTAGTGGCCAAGGAATGGACTTAAAGGTAAAGGTACAAGGGTAAATTTTTCAACATGAAACAGGTTGATATTTGCTTCGTAAATTGGCTATGTTGAGACTGACATATCATATTTATTCTAATAAACACCCCCGGGGCTATGCAATTCATGGGGATCAAAACTTGGAAAATATTATCAAAATATGTTATTTTCACATACAAACGCCATTTAAAACATTGTTTTAAATGGCGTTTGTATGTGAAAATAACATATATAGAATACAAATATGACAGGGGGGCTACTATTAGAGAGGGGGCTACTATTAGAATAAATACGGTACCTATATCTGGCCCGGTCTATGGCAGTGGGCGTGTGCTGTCCATGGTAGGCGGACTCGAGGAGGGTGGGGCGGCGTTTCTGTATCTGCAGCAGCTCTGCATCACGACTGGAGGTGGCCGCTGCAGACAGCTGGTCCCGCACCGGCACATGGGCAACTCGTTCAGCGGATGTCTGAAACATGAGACACCGAGTGATTGTGAATGGGTTTAACGTCCCACCAACAGCTAAGGTCATATAGAGACAGGACCCCAGTTTAAAATCTCATCCAACAGAGCAGTGTGATGGAAATACTATGAAAGCATTTTTTTATGCAAAGGCGAGGTTTGAACCCACAACCTTCCGATTGGAAGTCTGTTCCACAACCCATCGGATGATCCCACGGAGTGAACCCTCTCTGGGATTGACAGATTTGGATCATTTCTGGCTGTGACTGAAGAAATGGGGCTTATGGGTTTTGCGACCAGTGTAGATCCAGATCAGCATGTGCATTCGCACAGTCTAATCTGGATCTTCACTATTCGCCATTCCATCCATCAAACACCGGTCATACTTCTTGCAAACAGTATAGATCGTTATCAGGCTACAGGAGTGTGTGTTATTTGATCAGGAGCTACATTGGTGACAAATCCCATAAGCCCCATTTCTCCAGTCACAGCCACATTTCTGCAGTAGTTGTACCGATTGGGGCAATAACCCTGTGGCTGATACAGCTTTACAGGAGGGTGATAGCTGCACCAGTTTCTATGATAGTATCAGCAAAACAGTGTTCCTTTATAATGATTGATTGGTTAACCTTTAGACGGTAAATATTCTCCTGGTTAAATTTTTAACAAAAACTTGTTTTGGTAGCATATATGAATCGTCTCTACAGGATAAACAGACAATACATGATGTTTGTGTTAACCCATTACATGTGGAATACACCTTTACGAGTATGAATTTGTTTAAATATTTTATTTTTGTTATTTCTCCATGAAAGTACTGGTATATGCGACCACTCATTTGAAACGTCTCGACGAGACAGTTCAAATTGTGGCCAAGACATATACTTCTGAGCGCATAGAAGGAAAATATTTAGGATTTTCCACAAACACACATGTAATGGCGAATCCTCAGCATGAAAAGGGTTAAGAAATACTGAAAATCAGATAAAACATTACACACACAAATATTTCTGCATTACAAATGAGATATCCGGAGCCTGCATATCGAGCCAACAGAGGCATTTGATAGCCGCTTGACCTCGACCTTTGGTAGACAAGCCACATAGCTTGGACATAGCATCAAAATAGATGATGGTAGATAAACATATCTATACACGAACACATGCTACAATCAGCAAGATCCCTGCAAAAACAAACTAGAGCGCAGTCGATGGCACTCTATCGCAAAATACCCACTCCCAAATGCTAAGTCGAAAAAGGAGAGATAATCCATAACCGGGGTTCGAATCAAAAATTGAAATTCACTTTGCGCATATACACGCCATAAGGAAGCCACACACTAAGTTTCAAGTCCCTACCTATTACGGTTAAACAGTTTTACTTTTTACAAGAAATGTGACGGATGGACAGACTGGCGTACGGACGGACAGATGGACACCTGTGACAAAAACAATAATCCCATTTATCTTCTTCAAAAAGTGGGTATAACAATCTATAGCTAGAATTAAACTACCTTAGTACCAAACTATATTTCTCACAATAGCAATGTAACTTGGTACTCAAAGCGTGTGCGTTTATAGACCTCAGCTAAATGTAAGTGTGTGTACATGTAATACACATAACACACCGGGCTGGGTCAAGTACGACTATTAACAGAGTACAATTTATGGCAGAATTAACATACGGTAAATCAACGAACATTCAGGTGTCAGTGCTGCATTATGCATACACATTATCTAGCACATGAACTGCCATGTCATACAGAGTCCCAGGAAAAACAGTTGTTTTTTTAGGTGTGACGTACACATTGATAAAAGGATACACAGATGGCCAAGGTGCCACCCACCCCTCCTCAATAAATGTGTGGGGGCATAATCAAATAGTAACATGACAATTTATTTTAGGGGTGGTTGGTGACTATAATCTGCAAAGTAAGTTTCTTCAGCCTAATGAATGACAAATAGATTTGACATTGCTGGTGCAGTTGTTTTAACCTTTACATTGAATGCTGAATTAATTTTTGTCGTCTGTTGCTTATTTTTTAATTTCCATTTTTCTCAACAAAAACATGGTCTGGCAGCACTTGAGAATCATTTCCAGTGGAAATGATTCTAAAGTGCTGCCAAACCATATTTTCATTGAAAAACAAAACAAAATATGAAACACCAGCAGACGACAATTTTTGTTTCCCGCATTCTTGGGGTTAATAAAGTAAAGAACAAAATAAGAACAATGCAGACACTCCTGTTGTGGAAAGGCTACTGTAGACTCTGCTCAGACTGCACATTTGTGTGCCTGTACAAGATCAAATGATCATCAATAGACATAATATATATTGATATATTTCCCACCCTCCAATTTTGTTTCTTTCCTAAACTTGTATTAACCCTTTCGACACCACAGGCCAGGTGGTATTGTCAAAATGTGTAGATCCAGGTGACAAACCGTCTCATCAGGATTTGCACGTTTAGCAAGTAATTTTCATATTTTTGAGAACGAAAACAGCCCCTTTTCATAAATGGACTAGTCTGAAAATCATTTTGTGATGATTTCATTTGTTGCAAAATTAACATATCAAATTCCATTCCAGTTACTTAAATAGGGGTGAAAGGGTTAAAGGCACAGTCTCAGATACTACAGCAAAAAATGATGAAACACATGAGTAAACAATAATTCATCTGTAGATTGGTATCACATTTTCGAACCTATGTGTACCCATGATTTGCCTGAAAAAAAAACTTGGATTTAGTAAAAAAAAAAACAAACATTTATACTAGTTAAATATAATGTTTGTTTTTCGTTAATCGATGCCATTCGATGGTTACCAATCTAGATATTTTTTAATTAATCCAAATTTTGACAACAATGGAAAAGTATTTCTTGTGTAATAAATTCACAATTAAGTCTTTTTTAAGTTTCATGACTGAATTAACTCGCCAGTTTGATACAAAACACAAATTAAATTTGATTGAATAAAATGGTGCAATTAGTTGATGAAATATAGGTCATTTGCATTCCAAAGCAAAAACAACAGAATGATATTGAATATCTTAGACAAAGTGCCTTTAACATAACAGGGCTCCAGATAAGGAATTTAATTGAGTGTTGTCACTCCCATCATTTCTGAAGCAATTGGGTATTTCACAATTTTAATTGGGTAAAATAAAATCACACTACTGTTTACACATCAACAGACAGCGATTATTGAATAGTTCGCTTTGAAATGAAAACATGTCTTGGCATTTCATTAGAATTGTCTCCTTGAAAATAAGAAAAATATGCTATATTTGTGGACTGTTTGTTGTTTTTTGCAGCATGATAAAGGTACAATTTTTTAATTGCTTTTTGATACTCGCTACTTCTCATTTCAATTGGGTTTTTGGCAATTTTAATTGGGTATTTACGCAAATACGCACCTTATCTGGAGCACTGCGGTATGGTATAATACAGAAAATAATACAACCTTTTTACCTTGCACAAAACATTGTAACATACCTTAAAAAATGTGAATATTCCAAATTAAATTCCTTCAGTAACCGGCATCCCAGGTTTGTATAAAAACATCCACACAGTAAAACCTACTGACCCTGTATGATAAACTCACTCATCAGTTAACTAACGTGAATATTAGCATGTACATTTGTAGTACTCTATCAAAACCCTTTCCTGAATACACAGGACCACCTTCCATGACCAAAACACAGTTTTACCATACTTTAAAAACCTCACTAATAAAAACTCTCAAAATCAATATAGTTGATCCAGTTTTATTTTGCATATTTAGTTAGAAATGTGTAGTAAGATAAGTCCACAGAGAAGTAATGTAATATGTAGGCTAGACTGGGAACACCATCCTACAGACCTATAACTGAACCAGGCCCAGTTACGTATACTCCACTCTCCACATCGGCCACCGATCATCCTCTATAGTTTCTACTTACTAGAACGTGCTATAACATACATCATGCAAACAATGTAGACCCCGATCAAACTGCACAGATGTGCAGTTTGATCGGAGTCTACAGTGTTTGCAACAGCCCACCAGTGGATTTTCCCACAGCGCGATTTCAGGTTTTCCCAGTGGTTGTAAACACTGGGTTCAGGGAAGTTCACTATACTACAGTCCTGTGATACTTGCTGGCACATAAAAGTGCCACTGCCCTCACATGACCCAATTACAGGGTGAAGCACAACAACAACATTGGACAGGGCAGTGGTGGCCTGTACAGCACAGTGGCTAAACCATGCCACTAGTCCCTGCTACCTCTCCTAGTCCTAATACTATTTCATAATCAAAGGACTCAACGTCCTGCAATTCTTCGCAGTATGTGTTTGTAGATGACACATTAACTAATAACTAGAAATGGACGCTTGTCGACAAGCGCATGTGTATCCCCCTCCCCAGATACACAAGTAGTTTGAAAAAAGGGTGTTCGAGTTATGCTCCGGAGACAAAATCAGTGACGGAAAAACAAAGGGAGATAACTAGAGAATTAGTGATGCAAGAGTTGTCATTCTTGCGGGACACACCTTTAGGGTCGTGGTCTATGCATGTGTGAAGTTTCATGAAAATATTCCAAAGGGTGTTCGAGTTATGCTCCAGACACGAAATCAGTGCACAAAACAACAAAGGGAGATAACTAAGAAATTAATGACGCAAGAGTTGTCATTCTTACGTGCGACACACCTTTGGGTCGTCTTCTATGCATGTGTGAAGTTTAATAAACTAGAAAATGTGTTCATAGAACACGGATGTCCCACATATCGCTTTGATAATAAATGAGGCCAAATTGCAAGTCAAAATTTTCTTTTACCTGAGCGTTAAAGTTTTTGAAGCACCAAGTATGTGACCTTGACCCTGGCTTGGCGGGGGCAGGACAAACGTGGTTATTTGGCACAGGGCGGTAGAGGACCATTAGAGCAATGCATATATGAAATATGAAGCTGATCCGTGAAAGAAAAACAGAAATTATAAGATATTTACCTGAGCGTTAAAGTTTTTGAAGCACAAGTATATGATGTTAACCCTGGGCTTGGCGGGGGCGGGACGAACGTGGATTGGCACAGGGCGGTAGAGGACCATTAGAGCAACGCATATATGAAATATGAACTTGATCCGTGAATGGAAAGAAAAATTATAAGATATTTACCTGAGCATTAAAGTTTTTTGAAGCACCAAGTATGTGACCTTGACCCTGGGATTGGCGGGGCAGGACGAACGTGGATTTGGCACAGGGCGGTAGAGGACCATTAGAGCAATGCGTATATGAAATATGAAGATGATCCATGAAAGAAAACAGAAATTATAAGATATTTACCTGAGCGTTAAAGTTTTTGAAGCACTAAGTATGTGACCTTGACCTGGGCTTGGCGGGGGCAGGACGAACGTGGATTTGGCACAGGGCGGTAGACGACCATAGAGCAACGCGTATATGAAATATGAAGTTGATCCGTGAATGGAAATAAAAATTATAAGATATTTACCTGAGCGTTAAAGTTTTTGAAGCACTAAGTATGTGACCTTGACCCTGGGCTTGGCGGGGGCAGGACGAACGTGGATTTGGGATTTGGGCACAGGGCGGTAGACGACCATTAGAGCAACGCGTATATGAAATATGAAGTTGATCCGTGAATGGAAATAAAAATTATAAGATATTTACCTGAGCGTTAAAGTTTTTGAAGCACCAAGTATGTGACCTTGACCCTGGATTGGTGGGGCAGGACGAACGTGGATTTGGCACAGGGCGGTAGAGGACCATTAGAGCAATGCGTATATGAAATATGAAGATGATCCATGATCCATGAAAGAAAACAGAAAGTATAAGATATTTACCCAAGCGTTAATGTTTTTTGAAGCACTAAGTATGTGACCTTGACCCTGGGCTTGACGGGGGCAGAACGAACGTGGATTTGGCACAGGGCGGGTAGAGGACCATTAGAGAGCAATGCGTATATGCGTGTTCGAGTTATGCTCTGGATACAAAATCAGAGCACGAAACAACAAAGGGAGATAAGTAAACAAGAATTCCGCGGAATCAGATGCCTCGCCTTGTCCCGCCTTGACCTCGAGCCTGGGCCCGAAAGCAATTTTCACTGGCCCGAACATATTATACAATTATTGACTAGTGAACCATAGAATATCAGATTATATTCTATGGCTCACTAGTCAATAATTGTTTTATTATATGATAATAGTCTGTATATAGCACTTACGACCTTATGCTACTAGACAAAAATTGAAAAAGAATTTGAAAAAAAAAATGAAAAAAAAAATTTGAAAAAAAAATAAAAATAATAATGCTTGCTACTGGAGCCCAGAATTTTTTTTAATAGTCCTATATTTATCTACATATATCTGCACAGGTCCACATAATACCACAATATTTTCAACACAGTTTACGGAAATGTAATATAATCATTTACCTGTATAAATTACCTGTAAGTGGTCAGTGGTCAGTTGCACATGCTAGCACATGCACAGGTGAATAGTCTGTATATAGCACTTACGACCTTATGCTACTGGACAAAAATTGAAAAATAATTTGAAAAAAAAAAATGAAAAAAAAAAATGAAAAAAAGAAAAATGGAAAAAAAAAGTTTAAAAATAATAATGCTTGCTACTGGAGCCCAGATTTTTTTTCCAGTCAAATTTGAAAGATAATTTGAAGAAAAAAAAAATGAAAAAAAATAACTGAAAAAAAAAAAAAATGACAAAAAAAAAGTTTAAAAATAATAATGCTTGCTATTGGAGACCAGATTTTTTTTAATATTCCTATATTTATCTACATATATCTGCAGAGGTCCACATAATGCACTATATTTTTCAACACAGTACCCAATGTAGTGATTTACCTGTATAAATTACCTGGTCAGCAGTGGTCAAGCACTGGACATCTGCACATGCTAGCCATGCTTAGCACATGGTTCTCCCAGTTTCTATTGTTCTTCTCTACAGGTAAGGTGTACAGAGCACACGAGAAAAGGTATACAGAGCAGACGAGAAAACAGGTCTTCATGCATTATTGTCCAGTTTGTAGAGTGCGCAAAACAAAAAAGGGAGATAACTGGAAAAATTAGCTACGCAAGAGTTGTCATTCTTGTGCACGACACACCTCGGGTCGTGGTCTATGCATGTGTGAAGTTTCATGAAAATATTCCAAAGGGTGGTCGAGTTATGCTCCGGACAGGAAATCAGTGAGCGAAAACAAAAAAGGGAGATAACTCAAAAATTAGCTATGCAAGAGTTGTCATTCTTGTGCACGACACACCTTCGGTTCGTGGTCAAATTGAATGTGTTAAGTTTCATAAAAATATTCCAAAGGGTGGTCGAGTTATGGTCAATCAGTGCGCGAAACAAAAAAGGGAGATAACTAAAAAATTAGCTATGCAAGAGTTGTCATTCTTGTGCGCGACACACCTTCGGGTCGTGGTCTATGCATGTGTGAAGTTTCATGAAAATATTCGAAAGCGTGGTGGAGTTATGCTTCCGGACACGAAAATCAGTGCGAGAAAACAAAAAAAAGGGAGATAACTCCAAAATTAGCTATGCAAGAGTTGTCATTCTTTAGTGCGCGACACACCTTTCGGTGGGTCGTGGTGGCTATGCATGTGTGAAGTTTCATGAAAATATTCCAAAGGGTGTTCGAGTTATGCTCCGGACAAGAAGTGTCTGCGGCGGACGCGGACGCGGCGCGCTGTCAAATCCATAGTATCCCCCGACGGAGTCCGGGGGATACAATTAATCTACTAGAGTGGAAAGAGTTTCACGAAAAATAAGCACGGGAATTTTATAGTAACAACAACAAAGAGTTAAAAATATATTTTTAGAAAACCCAAAATGATAAAATACATTTCCGAGGCTATTCTGAGACCTATTCTGAACCGAAATTGAAGATTGTATTCGTGCAACGAACCATGGAGTTACAAATCGCTAATAATCGAGTATGGCAGTTAATTGTCTCACCCATAGACAACGGAAACATGTGCAATAACATAATAACATTTAGCACAAAACAGCAAACAAAACATTTATCACACTGAAAAGTTGTTAGAACTATTTTTTATGGCATAAGACCCGCGTTTTTAACCCGAAAGATATGTGCTGCGACCGACATAAGCTCATTTGCATAAAAGCTGGAAGACCTCAAATTTGTATTTTGGTTGTATAATTCTTTGCTAACGCTCAAATAAAACTCACAGCGACTACTATTTGATTCTACGGTCAAACCTCGCACACCCTCTTAAATACACAACCCCCTCTCTGTAACAGCCAATATGTTACATGTATATCCCAATCAGACAAATCTCTAATATTTAACCCCCTCACTACGCGGGAGACGGAAATTGTTTTGACAGCACATGAGAATCGTCTCCAGTCGAGACGATTCTCATGCGCTGTCAAAACAGGTTTTTGTCGAGAAATATTGAAAATAAAACATTTCCAGCAGACGACAAAAAATAATTCAGCGTAGTAAAGGTTAACCTCCCTGGAACAGCCAGCTCTCTCCAACAGCCCTAGCTACAAGAGTTGCCTACAACATGTTTATCTAAGTGAAGTATGGAGCAGTGAGTAGCACTTTTGTTTCCACAACAGACCGTTTGTGTCTCCCCATGCCTAGCTGATCATGATGTAGAGGTTGAACTGTATTACAGTATAAAACACAGATGCCATGGGTAATCACACTGTATCAGTCATAGATGTCCTCGTAGCTGTAAGCATTTTGCAGAAATATATTTAACTCTGAATCGGCTGCATCCGCATGATGCATGATGACGGCGTCACTGCCATGTTATAGCATTTACTGTCTATTTCACGAAACCTGCCCAAATTTTACGGCGATTTAAATAATGCAACAACAATTTTATTTTTATATTAAATTTTATCAAAATTTAAGAATGAGCCTTCTTTTCATTTTATGAAATTTAAATATTGAGTTTGGAAATTGACTCCGCTGGCTAGTTAGCTTTGAAATGATCAACCTAAGAAAACAAAAGTGAAATTTTGAAAATCGGTCCACTATTTCTGAAATTAGAAAAATTTACCCCATTTTAAATCTTCACTGGGGACTTAACATGGGGAAAAAATCGCAATAAAATCAATATTGGACCAAATTTCACGAAATAAAAAGAAGGCTCTCTCTTAAATTTTGATACAATTTAATATTATCGAAAAAAATATACTGTTTTTGCTTTGTTTATACAGTCGAACCTGTGAACAACGACCGTCAAAGGGAAGTGGCCAAAGTGGCCGTTGTTGACAGGTGGTCGTTGTTCCAAGGGTCAAACATTTTCCCGGTTTCACAACAAAGTCGGCCATGTACCGGTACATTGTATTTAGCATTCTATTGTAATCTATATGCATGCATAGAAAACGTCTTGGCTGTATACACTTCCACCTGACGATTCGCTATTGCACGATCGTAAAGTGTATCTGATTTTTATCAATTAAAAATTGCATGAAAATGGCAAAAATAGTAAATTAAATTTATTTTGTTATGTCATCTTGTTGTTATTGTTCTTGAACCCAGCCTCGCTTTGGAAATTATATACAAAGGGGAGTAATTATCTTCATGATAAGTACATCCCACGGCTTGCTTTGATGCACCATTTAATAGCTTGTCGTAATTACATGTAAGCGGTTTAATTAGCATGACCATTAGTATTTTGTTTTCTTATTCTCAATTTCACATCAGTTGAAATTAATAACGGTCATATAGTCTTTATTAAAACTATAGCCTGTGAAAACCGCGATTTCTTTTTTGTAACAAAAATATTTCATTGAATGTGTCAAGTCGAGTAACCCACGCGAGATAGGTGTCCAAATCGGCAGAGAACACCAGGCTTATTTGCTTTCTGTCCAATGTATAATATCCTGATCAAGCCCGAATATTTAAGCAGCCTATGACGAATTGGCAATGTCCGCTGACGTAACTAGATTGGTCAATAAGCGAGGCTTACGGAATACCCCCCATGGGCCCAGGTACCCCTAAATATGTAATAATAAGTGTGTGGGCTTGTGACCTTGACTCTGAGCTTAGCGGGGGGGAGGGGGGGGGGGGGCACACAAACTTGAATTTGTCACAGGGTGGTAGAGGTCCATTGGAGCAATGCGTGTGTGAAATTTGAAGCAGATCCGAGCAAGGAAATAGAAATTATAACCGATTTCACTGATGTTAAGTTTTGTAAAGAGACTAAGTATGTGACCGTGTCCTCGATATCAGCGGGGATTTGTTACAGCATGATAGTAGAGGCTTAGAGGAATGCATGCATGGAATATTAAGAATTTTCTATGAAAGAAATAGAAGTTATAACATATTTCTCTGATGTTAAGTTTTGTAAAAGAGATAAGTATGTGACCTTCACATTGGGATCAGCGGGGGTTGGACGGTCGTAGATATGTCACAGCATGATAGTACAACCTTAGAGGAATGCACAAGTGACATATTAAGAATGTTCAATGAAGGAAATAGAAGTTATAACTTATTTCTCTGATGTTAAGTTTTGTAAAAAGCCAAGTATTTGACCTTGACCTTGGGATCAGCGGGGGTTGGATGTCGTGGATTTGGCACAGCATGGTAGTAGAGCCTTACAGAAATGCATGTGTGAAATATTAAGCATTTTAGATGAAGGAAATAGAAGTTATAACATATTTCTCTGATGTTAAGTTTTGTAAAGAGACTAAGTATTTGTGACCTTGACCTTGAAATCAGCGGGGATTGGACGGTCGTAGATATGTCACAGCATGATAGTACAACCTTAGAGGAATGCACAAGTGAAATATTAAGAATTTTCAATGAAGGAAATAGAAGTTATAACTTATTTCTCTGATGTTGAGTTTTGTAAAGAGACACAAGTATTTGACCTTGACCTTGGGATCAGCGGGGGTTGGACTACGTGGATTTGGCACAGCATGGTAGTAGAGCCTTACAGGAATGTATGTGTGAAATATTAAGCATTTTAGATGAAGGAAATAGAAGTTATAACAATATTTCTCTGATGTTAAGTTTAGTGACTGACGGACGGACGGACAGACAATCTGACTCAAGTATACCCCCCCACAACTCGTTGCGGGGGGTATAATTACTGATGTTTTTAATTACAGATTGGCGAGCATTGTAAACCATGGGCAGACTACACGAATCCACTGCCTGGTATGGCCGCTAATGCAATAAGTCGGGATTTGTCGGAGATTGAGACCAAATTCATATAAACACGTTTGTTGTGTCACTTTAGACTGGTTCCTGGTAGTATTGTTTCGCTAGGCTGCACATCCAACAGGGTACCAGTCTAGTGTCTACGTGACTGACGTCAGCAACCGCGTGTATTGATCTTTGATATGGCCTTGAATGGTGTGAAATTTACACTTAGTAAAACTTGACAAGCGCGATGTGTTTGAAGTCTTAGTCTTGTCACTGTAGACGAATCAGCATCGTGTAAACACAGTTTGCCGACTAATGATGGAGTTTTATGACTTACGCGGAATTGCATTATGCCTATTGGAATACTACACGACACGGAATACATATCGGGAATTACCGTTAATGGCGTTATAAATGCTATATTTTTCATGGAAAATGTTTACTGGCAAGGTAAATCTTTTCAAAAGAGCGTTGTGCCAATGTATGCGAATGTAATCGATGACTAATTGGATACGACCAGTTGCAATTCAAATGATAGCGGTAAAGTTTTGTGAAATGTGAAGCAGATCCGAGCAAGGAAACAGAAATTATAAGCCATTTACCCAGCGTTAAGGTTTCGAACGCACAAGTCTGTGACCTTGACCCTGGGCTTAGCGGGGGCGGGACGAATGTGGATTTGTCACAGGGCAGTAGAGGACCATTGGAACAATGCGTGTGTGAAATGTGAAGCAGATCCGAGCAAAGAAACAGAAATTATAAGCCATTTACCCAGCGTTAAGGTTTCGAACGCACCAAGTCTGTGACCTTGACCCTGGGCTTAAGGGGGGCGGGACGAATGTGGATTTGTCACAGGGCGGTAGAGGACCATTGGAGCAATGCGTGTGTGAAATGTGAAGCAGATCCGAGCAAAGACACAGAAATTACAAGCCATTTACCCGAATGTTAAGGTTTCGAACGCACCAAGTCTGTGACCTTGACCCTGGGCTTAGCGGGGGCGGGACGAATGTAGATTTGTCACAGGGCGGTAGAGGACCATTGGAGCAATGCGTGTGTGAAATGTGAAGCAGATCTGAGCAAGGAAACAGAAATTATAAGCCATTTACCCAGCGTTAAGGTTTCGAACGCACCATGTCTGTGACCTTGACCCTGGACTTAGCGGGGGCGGGACGAATGTGGATTTGTCACAGGGTGGTAGAGGACTATTGGAGCAATGCGTGTGTCCAATGTGAAGCAGATCCGAGCAAAAAAAAAGAAATTATAAGGCATTTACCCAGCGTTAAGGTTTCGAACGCACCAAGTCTGTGACCTTGACCCTGGGCTTAGCGTAGGGCGGGACGAATGTGGATTTGTCACAGGCGGTAGAGGACCATTGGAGCAATGCGTGTGTGCAATGTGAAGCAGATCCGAGCAAGGAAACAGAAATTATAAGCCATTTACCCAGCATTAAGGTTTCGAACGCACCAAGTCTGTAACCTTGACCCTGGGCTTAGCGGGGGCGGGACGAATGTGGATTTGTCACAGGGCGGTAGAGGACCATTGGAGCAATGCGTGTGTGCAATGTGAAGCAGATAAGAGCAAGGAAACATAAATTATCAGGCATTTACCCAGCGTTAAGGTTTCGAACACACCAAGTCTGTGACCTTGACCCTGGGCTTAGCGGGGGCGGGACGAATGTGGATTTGTCACAGGGCGCTAGAGGACCATTGGAGCAATGCGTGTGTGCAATGTGAAGCAGATCCGAGCAAGGAAACAGAAATTATAAGGCATTTACCCAGCGTTAAGGTTTTGAACGCACCAAGTCTGTGACCTTGACCCTGGGCTTAGCGGGGGCGGGACGAATGTGGATTTGTCACAGGGCGGTAGAGGACCATTGGAGCAATGCGTGTGTGAAATGTCAAGCAGATCCGAGCAAGGAAACAGAAATTATAAGCCATTTACCCGAGCGTTAAGGTTTCGGGACGTACGTACGTACGCCGGTAACACTACATTGTATATGCCTCCCTCACCATTCGGTGGCGGGTGCATAAAAAGACTATGTCAGCACATATGGAGAGTGCAATGGTGGTTCCAGTTGAAAAAAGCAAACTAGACATTCTAAGTCCATGACCTTGACCCCTGGCATAAATGGGGGTCGTAGGTTTGTTGCAGAATGATGTACGAGTGTCAGAGAAGGGCCGGCTAAAATATCACTGCATTCCGCAAAGGGAAAGAGAAGTTAAAAGGAAATTTACATTTGTTAAGTTTTAGCTTTTTTCTAAGTTTATAAGTCCGTGACCTTGACCCATGGCATAAATGGGGGTCGTAGGTCTGTTGCAGAATGATGTATGAGTGTCAGAGAAGGGGCGGGTAAAATATGAAAGATTTCCGCAAAGGGAAAGAGAAGTTAAAAGGAAATTTACAATTGTTAAGTTTTGTGACGGACGGAAAGACGGACGGACAGACGAGCTGACTCCAGTATACCCCCCCCCCCCCACAACTTTGTTGCGGGGGGGGGGGGGGGGGGGGGGGGGGGGGGGGGGGGGGGGGGGGGGGGGGGGGGGAGAGGTATAAAAATGCCGTGTCGGAATGAAAATAGCTGGCCGCTGGTCGCAGTTCGGGGGTGGTTGTTATTCAAAGATCTTATAAAGAACAAAATTGGACGTGGGGATTTTTAACGGGCCGTTGTGGACAGGTCGTCGCTATTCCCAGGTGGTCGTTAGCGCAGGTTTGACGGTATATCGGTAAAATTTGGGCAAGTTTTGTGAAACAGACAGTAATATGCGCTTTATCTCAGCAGAACTGCCTAAGTAGTTGCAGAGATATTTAGAAACCTGCAGCTGTAAATGGACCTAAATATTGGGTGCCCATGTAGTACATTATCCCTTGTGTACATGTATATAGATGGAGCTGTGATCCAGTATTTGTGGCCCGAGTCAACGTGATCCCACCTCCACTCCACTGGAGATTGTGATTGTAACAGTTGTTTTATGGCCCATCAACAAGATCTATGGCTATTATATAAAAGTCCGTCTCCGAGAGAGTGGAGGAGAAAGGATACAGAGCATAAAGGGAACCAGACAACAAGTCATCAAACTCCCAGAGCTCCAGATAAGGTGTGTATTGGCGTATTTTATACACTTATTTTAGCTGAATACGCATTGATAATCAAAAGTGCGAGTACAAAATACTCACAGCAATGTGAAAATATGGATTGATGTTCAAATTGAGCAGTGAAAATACTGTAATAAGGTTGAAAATTTACTTAGTTGAGCTGCAAAAAGCAAACAGTGCTGAAATAAGTGAATTTGTTTCATTTTTGATTATTTGGTCCTTATATAATAAGAAAATCGATAATACATTTGTAAAAGTAAAATAAGTATTGAATTTGAAATCTGGGAGTATTATAATACTCTTTAGATACAAAACTTATCTGGAGCACTGAACAAGGTGAACATTGTGAGATAAATCAACTTTCTTGCACTTGGCACGTCTGATGTACACATGTGTGAATGATCATGAAGCATATTGCAAGAGGTTTAGTAAAAATGAACTTAAATCAACAAGATGAATGCAGTGCTCCAGATAAGGGGCGTACTGGCGTATTTTATGCACTTATTTTAGAAGAATACAAATTGATTATCACAAGTGGGAGTACAAAATACTCACAGTAATGTGAAAATATGCATTCACAGATTTTCACATTGAGTAGTGAAAATACTGTAATAAGTTGAAAATTTACTTAGTTGAGCTGAGCAGCTGCAGTAAGTGAATTTTTAAATTTGTTTTATTTTTATCATTTGTGCCCTATTGAATACCGGTAACACATTTGTAAAAGTAAAATACGCTTTGAATTTGAAATATGGGGGTACAATACTCTTTAGATACAAAACTTATCTGCAGCTCTGGGAATAGTTTGTGATGGAGGTACAGATAAACAGACAATGGTAAAACATAATGCCCACCTAACAATTAATTAGTGGGTGCATAATTACGAGGATCAGATGCTGTCAACTACACACCCGGGTGGGAGAAAACATTGGTAAGTGCATAAACCAGACAAATTACAAACAGTACGAAACTAGACATCGCTGTCAGCATCATAATTATGCCTGTCGAGAGGTTTGTATGTGGTCAAAGAAAACAAGTACCGGTACTTCAACCTGTAAACACAAATTTGTAAATAAAATAATGAAAATTGACCTTCAAACTACAATTGGGGCTGCATGATTAAAACTAGAAAATGTGTTCATAGAGTACGGATGCCCCGCCTGTCGATTTGATAGTAAATGCAGCAACATTGCAAAAGTCCGAGTCTCTTGGGGAGATAATCCATGGCTCAGTGCCCAATCAAAAATCGGATTTCACTTTGTACATCTACACACCATAATGAAGCTACATGCCAAGAATCAGGGGCCCGTTTCACTAAACTTCCTACGACTAAAATGTTTGTAAATGTAAAATTATGAGTCTGTAAATTTCCCATTAACAACATTTTCTTGTAAACAATTATTGGATTTACATGTATTGAGCATAATGCATATGATCAATAAATGTAAATCCATAAATTGAAATTTACAGACGATCCTACATTTGCACTTATGAACATTTTAGTCGTAAGAAGTTTAGTGAAACAGGCCCCAGGTCTCCAGCTATTACTGTTTAAAGTTTTATGAGTAAATATGGCAAATGTAGGTCAAGGTAACATGTTTGTTTCACAGTGGATTGTGGTGTGCACTAGCTCATGACAGCGTCCAAGTATCAGAGCTCCAGATAAGGTGCATATTTGCGTAAATACCCAATTAAAATTGTCAAAAACCCAATTGAAATCAGAAGTAGCGAGTATCAAAAAGCAATAAAGATTTTATGGTACCTTTATCATGCTGCAGAAAACAATAAACAGACCACATTATAGCATATTTTTCTTATTTTTCATGAAAACACATCTTGGTATTTCATTAGATTTGTCTCCAAGAAGATAATTCTAATGAAATGCCAAGACATGTTTTCATTTCGAAGCAAACTATTCAATAATTGCGGTCTGTTAATGTGTAAACAGTAGTGTGATTTTATTTTACCCAATTAAAATTTTGAAATACCCAATTGCTTCAGAAATTATAGAGTGACAATACTCAATTACTAATTCCTTATCTGGAGCCCTGAAGTATGATGGCTATATGCATACTAGTATTGAAAATGCAAGCTTGAACAAACACTTTAACCCAGGGAAATAGATTGGATGTATGAATGGTGGCGTACCTGGAATGGATCACGGAAGATGTGGAAGCCGGCTGCGGCCGAGATGTTGAAACGCGGGTCCTGGTAGAACGCGCCCGCGACTGGCGCCTGCAGGGCAGGCATACCGGAGCTGGACGGGCTCTGGGGCCGTGCCCGCTTGTACGAGGATGACACATCATGGGGAGAGCCGCCTGGGCCTCTGGAAATATACAGCAAAATATGCACTGAAGGCACATGTTATGTAACAAAAGACCAGTGGGGTACAGCAGGAGCAAGTCTATAGGGACTTGTGTATAATGCCATTCTTTACCCAAGGGCCCATAGTTGACAAAACAGACCCTACAGTGTTGGCCAGAACTGCGGATCCTCGTCATCCTGTATATCCACACAACTGCATTAGGCCACATTAAATGAACCTAAAGTCAACCATATTAATTTTTACAAGCATGGTAGGAACATTATTTTGTTCTCATAGAAGCGAACAATCCATTCCCTGTGTATAGTCATCTCTCGTAAAAACAAAGAAAACAAATTTAACCTTTTCTTTCACTGAAAAAAATATTTTGAGTAAGCACATAATTTTTTTCGGGTCGGCTGCGTTCTGGCATACCATCATACTTTATTATGGCCTTAAATCAGTTGCATGGACCCTGATTGGGACGTACATGACCAGCATAGCCCCAGACCAGCCCACAGGTGATCGGCATGTCGATAGGATACTGTATTATACTTTTTAGACATGTAGAAAAATAATGCAGTCATTCTATAGTGAAAGTATTATATATAATACTTTCACTATAGAACGACTGCATTTATTTTTTTCTACATGTCTAAAGAGCATAATACAGTATCCTATTGACATGCCGATTGCCTGTGGACCAGCCTTCACATCCACAGTCTGATTCACGCCTACGCACACTGGTCACCCACCATTCAGTCGATGTACTGTGGTTTATATTCATGAAGAACATGTTTTCATCAGTCTATTGACTACATGGGGACAATGAAAGCCAGGGCGACACTAGTGACACGTGTCCCGAGGCTCAGTTTCTCAGTGGACAGCCCACAGCTGACGCTTGTAACGATTTTTTGTAGAAAAATGGGTATATTGTTTTCATCATGAGTGTCCCTTTGCAAATTTGCCGTATAAGTTGTATAATTTCTAAACTGTAATAGATCGAGCCTAATACTTGGTATATATTTTCTTTATAGCGGAAGGTAGATACTGGAAATGAATTTCAATTTTTAATCCGACCCTTGGGACATGGATTATCTCCCCTTTTGGATCTAAATTGTCTGTATGTCTGTCAGTCACGTTTCTTGTAAGTAAAACGTTTTAACTGTAATAGGCAGGCACTTGAAACTTGGTGTGTGCCTTCCTTATGATGTGTATGCACAAAGTGAATTTCGATTTTTTTTATTTGACCCCCGGTCATGGATTATCTCCCCCTTTTCGACATAGCAATTGTGAAAAGTGGGTATATTGTGATGGCATGCCGTCTACTGTGCTCTAGTTATTTTGTTTGTTTATTGGTGTTTAACGGCCTATCAACAGCTACGGTCATGTAAGGCCAACGAGTTTGATCCCGCATTTAACCTGCTGCATTGGGGGGGAAATTGCAAAATCAGAACGGAATATTTACATCGAGAAAAAATATATTCAGCCCAGAAATTAGAATAACCTGAACTGGGGTGCCAGGTCCATACCGCACTAAAGTCACTTGGCCCCTTCCCCTATTAATAACGGTAGGATTACTCTTATAAGGGGTATAACCAGATTCAACTGTCGCATACAAAATGCCAAAGACTTTGTGAGGGCCAAACTCCAGTCGGGATTCTGGTAAGGATGAACCTTGTACTCTAGTGATATGTTAATTTACCGACCAATCCAATCCTCAGAAAATGATTTTCAGACTACCGGTAGTCCACTTTTGAAAAGGGGGTATTGTTTTCTAACAAAATACGAAAATTACTTGCAAAATCAGTAGAGATCCTGATGAGCCCACTCATCTGCATCTACACTTTGCAAACACCGCTATAGCGGGCTGTAGTGTTGAAGGGGTTAACCCTTTCACCCCTAAATAACAATAATAGACACTCTCATGTTATTTTTCATACTAATCCATTTATCACAATGCGGTAGTGTTTAGGAATACGAAAATAACTGCAAATGAAGCAGATCCTGCAGATCTCATCTGGATCTACAATGTTTGCAAACATTATGATAGAGGTTAACCCTTTCGACACCACATGCCTGTATAGGGAGTGGTATTGGTAAAAATAGTAGATCCAGATGAGCCGGCTTGTGACGATTTCATAAATGGACTACCGGTAGTCTGAAAATAATTTTCTGACCATTGGATTGGTTGCAAAATTAACATATCAAAATCGATTCCAGTTATTTGGGGGTGAAACGGTTAATTAACACGATGGTGACACGAGTGTGACAAACTCATTATCATGGAGACAAGGTGATGATGCCAGCTGAGTGGACTACAACATAACATGCAGTTATCAATGAGGAAAACACGTGAAAGTGAATGGGTTTTACGTCCTAGCAACTGTGCAGTTAACCCTTACTACGCTGAATTAAATGTTGTCTGCTGGAAATGTTTTATTTTCAATATTTCTCAACAAAAACCTGGTTTTGACAGCACATGATAATCGTCTCCACTGGAGACGATTCTCATGTGCTGTCAAAACCAGTTTTTTGTTAAGAATTAAAGTAAAATGAAAAACAGCAGACGGCAATTTCCGTCAACAGCATAGGAAGGGTTAAGGTCATGTAGGAACTGGACCTTGGTTTAAGAATGAAAATACTATGACAATATGTTTCACGCCTTGCGAGGGGATTGAACGTGCAACCTAGACTGTAGCCGATTTCACCAACATTGCAAAGTGTACTTATCTAACAAAGTCATAATACTTTGAAGAAGAAATTTTCAATTGAAGGATAAATTTATTAATTTTTATTATACTGAATTGATTACATTATCACAGCCATTTTGTGAGATACCATATATTTATTTATAGTTCGCCCTACTTTCTGGAAATCACTGGAAAATCACTGGAAAATCAATACTCAGATGGGACATATTGGATTTTTCAGGAACTAAATGCTACGGTCTCTAGCGCTCCCTCGCATTTAATTCCTTAAAAATCCAATATGTGAACAACAACTTATACATATGATTTCCGGGATAAATGGCATCCGAATATTTAGGGTCATTACGGTATTTACATACATAAGACTGGTCTGTTGCTGGGAAGACGACATTGAGGGTACCTGATGGAACTTCTCCAGTTCTGCACGTTCACACCCCACAGTGGGTGCAGGTAGTAGCCACTGCCCGGTGAGTTCATTATTCTCCCTTTTATTCTAGTTCACTCTGCAGTTAACTCTTAGCATGCGGGAAATGTAAATTGTCGTCTGCTGTTGTTCTATATTTTGTCTTCTTTCTCAATAAAAACATGGTTTTACAGCACTTGAGAATCATTTCCAATGGAAATGATTCTAAAGTGCTGTAAAATCATGTTTTTGATGATAAAATGGAAAATAGAAAATAAACAGCAGACGACACAACTTAATTCAGCATTGTAAGGGTTAATATATATTATTGTCTTGTACAGCAGCATATGGTGTAAACTGGCTACACTTCTCTTATTAAACATAGTGTATAGTATACTGGTCTTAAGCAACCACCCTGTCTATTCCACATTTTCTTGTCAATCTAATTTTGGCCATTAAATCCATTAAAGGTACATGCCCACAAAATGTTCTTTATGGGAATTAAATAAATGTATAATTGTGTCACTATTCCACCAGTTCTAAAAATTACGAGTGCCCGCTATACAAAAATAATCATTTAGTACTATTTATTTTACTGATAGTGACGCGCGATGGTATCAGGCTATTTGCATATGCAAATGAGCCTGATATTTTTTAATTATTTATACAAATAAAATGAGGCGCGTAAAAAAATAGTATTTTCGACAGATTATAAAGTATGATCATTGCACATCAAAAAATACATACAGAGAATAAATAGTAATGTCTTTTAACATTTTAAGGAAACACGGTTATCGCCCCTGATATCAGTGTGAAACTTTACCTGTGATATAAAATGTATTATAATGCCAATCAATACGTGGGGAAATGGTGAATGACTGTTTATTTTGCCAGAAAATGTCTCAGATGATGTCTCTGATATAAAGAACATTTTGTGCCTACTGAGTGGGCATGTACCTTTAAATCCCAAAATATCTAAATTTTAGTAATTTTAGTAATTTTCCACAATAAAACAATGCGATCGCCGGTGAATGTCTCACCCATGAAAGTCAAGGTCACCAAGGTCAAATTGTCAGGAACCTATTGATAAAGCTTCGTAATGACCTGACTAACGGATCAATATATTGATATTCAACATTTCGACGTACATCCAAAACGGTTGACACGAAGGTCAAGGTCAGCTGAATGACACTGGGTGGATAGCCATCAACATGAGGAAGCTATTGATGATGTTTGGTTATTCAACATTTGGACATACATGTCCATGTACATCCAAAATTGTTGCCGCCTACTACGACGCCGCCGTTACCGTAATTGGGACCGCTATGCATACAGTCTCCTTTCCACTAGGGGGCTATAAATAGATTGTTTTTAAATAATTTTGGAATTTGTTGACTGATTATCAAAATCTAACTTTTGTTTTGTTAGATACATCAATTCCAAGCTATCTAGCCAAGTTTCTGATGTAGAATTTGGAAAATTTAATATACATTTTACTATTTCACCTTTATCTTGGGATCACGTTGGTGGGATGAAAACATAGGTGCTGATGCACACCCATATGAAACTTCAACTCAATATCAGTGCTCCAGATAAGGAATTAGTAATTGAGTATTGTCACTCCATCATTTCTGAAGCAATTGGCTATTTCAAAATTTTAATACAGCAAAATAAAATCACACTACTGTTTACACATCAACAGACAGCAATTATTGAATAGATTGCTTCAAAATGAAAACAAGTCTTGGCATTTCATTAGAATTGTCTCCTTGGAGACAATTCTAATAAAATACCAAGATGTGTTTTCATGGAAAATAAGCTATATTTGTGATCTGTTTATTGTTTTCTGCAGAATTGTTAAAGGTACCACAAGTCTTTTATTGCTTTTTGATACTTGCTACTTCTGATTTCAATTGGGTTTTTGGCAATTAAATTTAATTGGGTATTTAAGCAAATACGCAGCTTATCTGGAGCTCTTTCAACATGACTTTGATTTGTGAAAATACAGTACTTTTTAATCTGTAATGCAAATCCGGAAACATGAAAGCACCAACTATATTGATATGACCGCAATTGGCAGTGATAAAAACTGCTAACGTCTTATTATTGTGTTCCATGTCTCGTATTCCATCCATACCCAGACATAATATGTGTGGAGAAATAAACATCCAGTGTTCATGGTGTAAAAAGATGATAGAAAATATCACGTTACACAATTTAGACCATCAGTTCTGAGAAATGGTATAAAAATCCTGTGTAATATGCCATACAACTGGGCTTACTGCGGTTATGGAGAAATGGGGCTTATGGAATGTGTGACCAGTGTAGCTCGCTATCAAATAGCACACTCCTGTAGCCTGACAAAGCTCTAATTGTTTCTTACAAACATGACAGGTGTTTCAGTAGTAGAATGGTGAACAGTGCAGATCCTGATCAGCCTGTGCGTATGCACAGGCTGATCTGGATCTACACTGATCGCAAAATCCAGAAGCCCCATTTCTCCAGTCATGCACAGCCACATATATTCACCTGCCGGCTATCTCTGCAATCTCAATCCTACGTACAGACGAACAATGATCAGTAGCCGATTTCATCAACATTGCAAAGTATACTTATCTAGCAAAGTATACTTTGAGGGAGTAATCATTTATTTTTCCTGAAATGCATTATTTCATATAGAACTAACAACTGCATATATTTGACGATTAAAAGTATGCAGAATTATTATACTGAATTTATTACATTATCACAAACAAAATGGCTGTGATAATGTAATAAATTCAGTATAATAACAAGAAACGAGGCAAAGCCACGAAGGCCATGTTTTTTCCAAGCATAGACACTTGGATAACATAATTATACCCACTTTTTGTAGACTAGATGGCCGTGGCCTGCATGTCGCGCCTTAGGGCGAGTCATGGACACTAAAAAAAAGAGATATAGTAGATGGAAAAAGTTTAACCAAAAAACTTTAACCGGACGTACGGACGGACGGACGTATGCCAAAATGCCGACTATATCGCGCTTTCCGCAAGCGGGCGCGACAATGATGATAAACACCCATGTGAAGTATCAAGTATCAAGGTGAAGCAGTTGCAGAGATATAGTACACAAAAAAACTTTAACAAAAGAATTCAAAGTAATTTGACCTTGACATTCGGCACAGGGGCCGCACGGTTGGGGGGTAGAATGAAAATATGGATGATGATAAACACCCATGTGAAGTTTCAAGGTAATGGGCGAAGCAGTTGCAGAGATATAGTATAACGAAAAACTTTAACCAAAAAACTTTAACCAGACGTACGTACGTTAAAAAGTTAACGTTGAAAATGGCTAAGTCAATTACGTAGAAATAATAGGTGAAGGTAAAAAAAATGGTCACATGTTGGATAGTTGTATGTGGTGGGCACCCCTTGGTTATGAAGCTGTAAAAGTTTGGTGGTCCTAGGTGGTACAGTACCAAAGAAATGGACTTAAACACGAAAACTTAACATTGTAAACGCTAAAAGTTAACATTCAAAATGGCTAAGTCGACTGCGCTGAAAAAATGGGTTAAGTTCATAACAAGAAACGAGGCAAAGCCACGAAGGCCAGGTTTTTTCCAAGCATAGACATTTGGATAACATAATTATACCCACTTTTTGTAGACTAGATGGCCGTGGCCTGTATGTTAAGTGCAAGCGGGTGCGACAATGATGATAAACACCTTGACATTGGACACAGGGGCCGCACGGTTGGGGGTTGGGGGTTAGAATGAAAATATGGATGATGATAAACACCCATGTGAAGTTTCAAGGTAATGGGCGAAGCAGTTGCAGAGATATAGTATAACGAAAAAGTTTTAACCAAAAAACTTTAACCGGACGTACGTTAAAAAGTCGACTGCGCGAAAAAATAAAAGGGGTCAAGTTCAAAACAAGAAACGAGGCAAAGCCACGAAGGCCAGGTTTTTTCCAAGCATGGACACTTGGATAACATAATTATACCCACTTTTGTAGACTAGATGGCCGTGGCCTGCATGTTGCGCCTTGGGGTGAGGCATGGGCACTAAAAAATAGATATAGTAGATGGAAAAACTTTAACCAAAAAACTTTAACCGGACGGACGTACGGACGTACGGACGGACGTATGCCAAAATGCAGACGATATCACGCTTTCCGCAAGCGGGCGCGACAATGATGATAAACACCCATGTGAAGTATCAAGGTAATGGGTGAAGCAGTTGCAGAGATATAGTACACAAAAAAACTTTAACAAAAAAATTCAAAGTAATTTGACCTTGACATTGGGCACAGGGGCCGCACGGTTGGGGGGTAGAATGAAAATATGGATGATGATAAACACCCATGTGAAGTTTCAAGGTAATGGGCGAAGCAGTTGCAGAGATATAGCATAACGAAAAACTTTTAACCAAAAAACTTTAACCAGACGTACGTTAAAAAGTTAACGTTGAAAATGGCTAAGTCAATTACGTAGAAATAATAGGTGAAGGTAAAAAAATGGTCACATGTTGGATAGTTGTATGTGGTAGGCACCCCTTGGTTATGAAGCTGTGAAAGTTTGGTGGTCCTAGGTGGTACAGTACCAAAGAAATTGACTTAAACACGAAAACTTAACATTGTAAACGCGAAAACTTAACATTGAAAATGGCTAAGTCGAATGCGCGGAAAAAATGGGTCAAGTTAAAAACAAGAAACGAGGCAAAGCCACGAAGGCCAGGTTTTTTCCAAGCATAGACACTTGGATAACATAATTATACCCACTTTTTGTAGACTAGATGGCCGTGGCCTGCATGTCGCGCCTTGGGGCGAGGCATGGACACTAAAAAAATAGATATAGTAAATGGAAAAACTTTAACTAAAAAACTTTAACCGGACACACGGACGAACGGACGAACGGACGGACGTATGCCAAAATGCTGACGATATCGCGCTTTCCACAAACAGGTGTGACAATGATGATAAACACCCATGTGAAGTATCAAGGTATTGGGTGAAGCAGTTGCAGAGATATAGTACACAAAAAAACTTTAACAAAAAAATTCAAAGTAATTTGAACTTGACATAGGGCACAGAATCGCGCTTTCCGCAAGCAGGTGCGACAATGATGATAAACACCCATGTGAAGTATCAAGGTATTGGGTGAAGCAGTTGCAGAGATATAGTACACGAAAAAACTTTAACAAAAAAATTCAAAGTAATTTGACCTTGACATTGGGCACAGGATCGCGCTTTCCGCAAGCAGGTGCGACAATGATGATAAGCACCCATGTGAAGTATGAAGGTATTGGGTGAAGCAGTTGCAGAGATATAGTACACGAAAAAACTTTAACAAAAAATTCAAAGTAATTTGACCTTGACATTGGGCACAGGATCGCGCTTTCCGCAAGCAGGTGCGACAATGATGATAAGCACCCATGTGAAGTATTCAAGGTATTGGGTGAAGCAGTTGCAGAGATATAGTACACGAAAAAAACTTTAACAAAAAAATTCAAAGTAATTTGACCTTGACATTGGGCACAGGATCGCGCTTTCCGCCAGCAGGTGCGACAATGATGATAAAACACCATGTGAAGTATCAGGTATTGGATGAAGCAGTTGCAGAGATATAGTACACGAAAAAACTTTAACAAAAAATTCAAAGTTAATTTGACCTTGACATTGGGCACAGGATCGCGCTTTCCGCAAGCAGTGCGGACAATGATGATAAACACCCATGTGAAGTATCAAGGTATTGGGTGAAGCAGTTGCAGAGATATAGTACACGAAAAAACTTTAACAAAAAAATTCAAAGTAATTTGACCTTGACATTGGGCACAGGATCGCGCTTTCCGCAAGCAGGTGCGACAATGATGATAAACACCATGTGAAGTATCAAGGTATTGGGTGAAGCAGTTGCAGAGATATAGTACACGAAAAAAACTAAAAAACTTTAACAAAAAAATTCAAAGTAATTTGACCTTGACATTGGGCACAGGATCGCGCTTTCCGCAAGCAGGTGCGACAATGATGATAAACACCCATGTGAAGTATCAAGGTATTGGGTGAAGCATGTTGCAGAGATATAGTACACGAAAAAAACTTTAACAAAAAAAAAAAAAATTCAAAGTAATTTGACCTTGACATTGGGCACAGGATCGCGCTTTCCGCAAGCAGGTGCGACAATGATGATAAGCACCATGTGAAGTATGAAGGTATTGGGTGAAGCAGTTGCAGAGATATAGTACACGAAAAAACTTTAACAACAAAATTCAAAGTAATTTGACCTTGACATTGGCACAGGATCGCGCTTTCCGCAAGCAGGTGCGACAATGATGATAAACACCCATGTGAAGTATCAAGGTATTGGGTGAAGCAGTTGCAGAGATATAGTACACGAAAAAACTTTAACAAAAAATTCAAAGTAATTTGACCTTGACATTGGGCAGGATCGCGCTTTCCGCAAGCAGGTGCGACAATGATGATAAACACCCATGTGTAGTATCAAGGTATTGGGTGAAGCAGTTGCAGAGATATAGTACACAAAAACTTTAAAAATTTAACAAAAAAATTCAAAGTAATTTGACCTTGACATTGGGCACAGGGGCCGCACGGTTGGGGGTTGTGAGAATAAAATATGGATGATGATAAACACCCATGTGAAGTTTCAAGGTAATGGGCGAAGCAGTTGCAGAGATATAGTATAACGAAAAAAGTTTTAACCAAAAAACTCTAACCAGACGTACGTTAAAAAGTTAACGTTGAAAATGGCTAAGTCAATTACGTAGAAATAATAGGTGTAAGGTAAAAAAATGGTCACATGTTGGATAGTTGTATCTGGTAGGCACCCCTTGGTTATGAAGCTGTGAAAGTTTGGTGGTCCTAGGTGGTACAGTACCAAAGAAATGGACTTAAACACGAAAACTTAACATTGTAAACGCGAAAACTTAACATTGAAAATGGCTAAGTCGACTGCGCGGAAAAAAGGGTGATGTAATTAAAAAAAAAGTAACATGTTGGATAGTGATATGTGGTGGGTACCCCTTGATTATGAAGCTGTGAAAGTTTGGTGGTCCTAGGTGGTACAGTACGAAAGAAATGGACTTAAACACGAAAAACTTAACATTGTAAACGCGAAAACTTAACATTGAAAATGGCTAAGTCGACTACGCGGAAAAAATGGGTGAAGTTAAAAAAAAAGTAACATGTTGGATAGTGATATGTGGTGGGCACCCCTTGATTATGAAGCTGTGAAAGTTTGGTGGTCCTAGGTGGTACAGTAACAAAGAAATGGACTCAAACACGAAAACTTAACATTGATTGCGGACGCCGCCCGCCCGCCCGCCGCCCGCCGCCCGCCCGCCCCCCGGCTTTCGCCAATCCAATAGCCTGGATTTTTTTTCAAAAAACCTGGCTAAAAAGGTAACATGTTGAATAGTGATATGTGGTGGGCACCCCTTGGTTATGAAGCTGTGAAAGTTTGTTGGTCCTATGTGGTACAGTACCAAAGGAATGGACTTAAACACAAAAACTTAACATTGTAAACGCGAAAAGTTAACATTGAAAATGGCTAAGTCGACTGCGCGGAAAAAATGGGTCAAGTTCAAAAAAAGGTAACATGTTGGATAGTGATATGTGGTGGGCACCCCTTGGTTATGAAGCTGTGAAAGTTTGTTGGTCCTATGTGGTACAGTAACAAAGAAATGGACTCAAACACGAAAACTTAACATTGATTGTGGACGCCGCCCGCCGCCCGCCGCCCACTACCCACCGCCCGCCCGCCCGCCCGCCAGGCCAGGCTTTCGCCAATCCAATAGCCTGGGTTTTTAAAAAAAAAAAAAAACCTGGCTAAAAATTAGTAAATGTATCCTTAAATTGAAAATTTCTCCCTCAAAGTATACTTAATGCTAGATAAGTATACTTTGCAATGTTGGTGAAATAGGGTACTGGGGCCCGTTTCACTAAATTTCGTAAGACTAAAATGTTCGTAAGTGCAAATTTAGGATCGTCTGGAAATTTCAATTGATGGATTTAAATTTATTGAACATAGGCTGCTCAATAAATGTAAATCCAACAATTGTTTACAAAAAACAATGTTAATGTGAAATTTACAGACTATCATAATTTTGCACTTACGAACATTTTAGTCGTACGAAGTTTAGTGAAACGGCCCCCTGGACTGCCCATATTGAAGGTCTGCAATGTGGCGGCCAGAGAAGGTGGCTTTAAACCTTTCACTTTTAACCCTAAATAACTGGAATGGACTGTGGTACTACATGTAGTATGTTAAAGGTACATGCCCACTCAGCAGGCACAACATGTTCTTTATAGGAGTTAAATAAGAGTATAATTGTGTCACTATTCCACCAGTTCTAAACTACACAAACTATGCCCGCTATACAAATATAATCATTTAGTAATATTTATTTTACTGATAGTAACTCGCGGTGGTATAAGGCTATTTTCATATGCAAATGCATGCTATTTTTTAATCACATAGGGTAAACCTATGTATTGGGATCGCCTCCGACAGTTAGTCACGCCCCAGACCCCCCTCGATGCGATGGTCCGTAGTGATATCTTGGAGTAACCATAACAACAAAATGCATCGTGTTACTCAACGTTTAACTATCATACGCAACCGCTAATTGAATATAATATTATGAAAAACTACTTGCACTGCACAATATCAACAACGGATGTTCTACGTACAAAAATATATCAGATTATTTTGTTGCGCGTGATTTGCCCCCATTTGCGGCACAAATCGTGTGGTCATCGGTAAATTTAGTAACAGGCTATAATTTTCGGCAGAGTTAACTCCCCTCCGAATACTCTCCGAACACGCGACGCGCTTAACACAAAAACGACATCAAGTTTGACCTTCCGACAGTCTATTTTTAAACTCACCCG
This sequence comes from Conchocele bisecta, assembly GCA_029237695.1. Taxonomy (NCBI): domain Eukaryota; kingdom Metazoa; phylum Mollusca; class Bivalvia; order Lucinida; family Thyasiridae; genus Conchocele; species Conchocele bisecta. The sequence goes on from CM055277.1 coordinate 38,043,953, forward strand.
ACACCTGTGCGAAACAAAACTCGCACATGTGGGTCTAACTGATGTTTAATCCTCATTCTATCGATGGATTTACAGCGGATTTTAGTGACATTCCCGAATTCGGCCTGATTGACATTTGTCTATGGTGGCCAATACACGCCAACATGAGTGTCAATTCTACGTTCAGGGAAGGGGGTCAATAAGTCAGTATTGAAAGTGGTAAATTACAGTCAGGGAACATATTAATGACAGCATAACACATCCAGCGTATATTAATACCCATATTAATGCAAGTATTGAAAATACGACAAAAAAAATTCTAATTTAATATACTCGATCCGGGGCCAACTAAGTCATTCACAAAACAGAAGTAAACATGGCGATGTACCGACAAGGGATTTTCAGGCGCGAGACCGCTTCCGTGGCGGAATTCTTGTAACTATTGCTCTTCAATCAGTTTTCAATGGCATCTCTAATGATCATAGATATCTGGAATCTGTATTTATACTTGAATTGATGATGTCTTGTATATGTGTTACCTTATCTTTCTGATATTGCTATGCATAATCTGTAATGTTGTTGAATGTTTTGGTACATACTGTAGCAGTGCATACTGTAGTTGTGCCATATCAATAGTTTACCCCTTAACCATTAAAACGCTGAAAAAGAAAATTGCCGTCTGCTCATTTTGTATATTTTAATCTCTTTAAAAATCTGTTTTGGCAGCGCAGTAGAATCGTCTCAGTATGTTAAGGTACAGTAAGCCCAAAATGTTATTTATAGGAATTAAATAAGTGTATAACTGTGTCACTATTCCACCAGTTCTAAACGTTACAAGTGCCCGCTATACAGATATAATCATTTAGTAATATTTATTTTACTGATAGTGACGCGCGGCGGTATCAGGCTATTTTCATTAGCAAATGAGGCATGATATTTTTTAATTATTTATACTAAAGAAATGCGTCACCTGAAAAAATAATATTTTCGACAGATTTTAAAGTATGATCATTGCACACCATAAAATAAATACAGAGATTAAATAGTAATGTCCGTTAACATTTTAAGCAAACACGGTTATCGCCCCTGATATCAGTGTGTAAATTTACGTCTGATATAAAATGTATAATAATGCCAATCAGTACGTGGGATAATGGCGCATGAATGTTTATTTTGCCAGGAAATGTCTCAGATGATGTCTCTGATGTAAAGAATATTGTGTACCTACTGAGGGTTAATGAAACTGCAACACCAACAATGAATCAATCAATCAATCTAGTTTAATCTTGTAGTACCCTATGTTCAGTACTTTCAGTATTTTGATTATTTATACTAATTAAATGTGTCACCTGAAAAAATAATATTTTCGACAGATTATAAAGTTTGATCATTGCACAGTAAAAAATAAATAAAAAGAATAAATAATAGTGTCCATTAACATATTAATGATATAAAATGTCAGGGGCGTAGCCAGGGACAAATTTCTGATACGCACACATATGGTAGAACATTGGGTGAGCATGGCTGACTCGTCGACCTAGCGAAGTGAGGGAGAGTGGCTAGGGGGGTCCGGGGGCATGCCCCCCCCCTGTATTTTTTTTGAAACGGAGATCCTATCTAACGCGTTTTCCTGTATTATAGTGCTTGAATATCACATAAACAATATTTCTGATTACTATTAAATATTTGACAGTATCAGTGTCTTAAGGTTGAGATTTGCAGACTGGCAGATTATCTCAGAGATTCCATTCACATGACCAAGGGTTCCCTTCATTCATAATATTGCTTGTAGATTGTGTTTCTACTATTGACATAATTGCAAATATTTCCTAAACATACGCAAGTTGTAACCCCAGATTTTCATCATAGGTGTAACATATATAGATGAGTCATATGTGACAGTGACTACAGTCTTGAACATGTCATTATTGTGTAAATCCTGAATTTGATCAGAATTCATCATATTATGCAAGAGACTGCCAGTTTCTATGAGAATGGAATGTTGACATTTGCTCTGAATGATACAGTACATTTGGTATGACATGAGAAATCATGAGAATTAATTATAAGTTTATACATGCATTATGTTGAAAGTTATTTGCATTTAGAAGCTGGAAAACAAACACACATGTAGAGTTTGCAGGAATATTTCATGCTAGAAACCTGCCATTGTATGAATGCTGCATTTTCATTGGTTGATGGTTAGGGCTAACTGAGGTCACGGTCTGTTTTAGAGTTGAGTTGGATTTTAGACTTTAGAGAGTAAACATTAGAAATTATCTGTGTTAAAATAAATTAATTATTCCCATTTGAACGAGACGCCGCTGCTACACATGTACGTTTGATACAAAATGCGTTCTGTTACAGACTCAATAGCAACCCCCCCCTCCCACCACCCCCAAGATTTGAAGGCATATTTAGAAAAATAAGCCTTTTTTTTTTTTAATTCTTTTATTTTTTCTCGTACGCACGTGCGTACGTGCGTATGCCTGGCTACGCCACTGAATGTATAATAATGGCAATAAAGAACATTTTGTGCCTACTGAGTGGGCATGTACCTTTAGTTTGTGAGATGTATGAGCAACAAAGCAGCATGCTGAGACACACACTGTACCCAAATATTATACAAGAAATGTGGCCTGTCGGCACACGGATGACCCCGCTGGCAGCCAAAGAAAACGAGGCATATTTGATTACAAGCCATTTACCCGAGTACGGACGGATGCCGGTAACACTATATGCCCCACTCACCATTCGGATGTAGGATTGAGAAACATGCACGTAGATTTGTCCCAAAGTGCCAAGCAAACATTTAAAGTGGAAAAGCTCAAGGCCAAAGGTCAAGGTCGAAGTACTGGGGGGGTGGAGTGTGTAAGGGATGTTCATATGTATCACATGTATAAATATTGACATAATATGTGAAGCCATGTAGAAGTTACTAAAGAATATAATATCGGGACGTACGGACGGACGGGACGGACGGGACGGACGTACGGACGGGACGGACGTACGGACAGGACGGACGTACGGACGGACGCCGGTAACACTATATGCCCCCGTACCTTTCGGTAGCGGGGGCATAAAAACATATGATAAATGGTTAACATGATATTGACAAAATAAGACCTAAGCGCAAATGCTAAACACGAAACTTGAATGAAAGTCCTCATTGACCTTGACCTTGGGCATTCAGTTCTGAAACACTCAGTGTGGTGACCTAGCAATGCCAGGAAGGCATGTATGAAGTTTGGTGGAGCTGGGCCCAGTGGAAGAGGAGCTAACTAGAAAATGTGTTCTTAGAACACGGATGCCCCACATATCGCTTTGATAGTAAACGCGACAAAATTCTAAGTCCAAAATGGTGAGATAGATAATTCCAGGCCCAGTGTCACATCAATGAAATATGAAGCAGATCCGTGCAAGGAAATTATAAGACATTTAGACGAGTGTTAAAGATTTTGATGCACCAAGTATGTGACCTTGACCCTGGGCTTTGCGGGGAGGGACAAGTGTGGATTTGTCACAGGGTGTTAGAAGACCATTAGAGAAATGTGTGTATGAAATACGCAGCAGATCCATGTAAGGAAATTATAAGACATTTACCGAAGCGTTAAAGTTTTGTGACATACAGAAAAGGGTAGAACTAAATGCCCCCTTTAATGTTGACGCCACTAAAAAGTGAAACAAACATCCCCCACCCCCACCCCACCCCACCCCATACCCATGTGTGGGTGAGACACAAACTAAGTACCACATAAGTAACTTATCAGAAGCATGAAGTCTTGAATGCAGTCAGATGTGTAAATTAGTATCCCTGGTAAAGAAAACACTATTACCCATGCTTTTATACAAATGATCTACCTAAACGATAACAGAACCAACTGATGTAAATTGAAGGTCAAACAGACAGTTGATTTTGAAGGAAAAATAGTTCCTCAGCAGCTACATGCAGCCTGTCCATGCAGTCAGATAGAATCATAAAATATAATGCTGAATTAAGTGGTCGTTCGCTGATTATTTTTACTTTCCATTTTTCTCAACAAAAACACAGTTTGGCAGCATTTTAGAACGTAAATGATTCTAACGTGCTGCCAAACTATGTTTTTCTTGAGAAAGATATAAAAGCAACAGCAGACAACAATTGTTGTGAGTAGCGGTCTAAGGGTTAATCCATCAGAAATCAGTACATATCATTAATCAAAATGGCACGAAACTAAAAAACTCCTGGATGACAAACATAACATCTAACTAATTGGTTTTATATGATTTCCCAATATTATATCACAGAATTATGATATTAAATGGTATAATCCATAGTTTTCATTCAGATAATAAAGTCACAATATGACAACTAACTTCCAGCCTCTTTTCACAGAACTACAGATACTAAGAGCTATTCATTCTTCAAATAAGGAAAATATTTATGCCAATACAAGAGAAGACACACCACTTATGATTACACACCAGCATAGACAGTCGTGCAGTCTGATTTGTGTCCGTGCCACTTGCTATTTAGACAAAAACAAATAGCCTGAAATGAAAGTAACCTGAAACGTGCAAACTGTGAGATGACTGTCACAGGGTAGGTGAATTTCTGCGAGCCTACACTGGTTAAAAATCACGTTCTATAATTCTCATGCACTGCCGTATCAAGGATTGTCAGCACTAATTATTCTATAAATAATATGCCAATGAAAACTGTACATGTGCACTGGCCATTTGTAATTGTAGCAGGAATTAATTAGTGCCTCGGTCATGTGACACACGCCATGTGATTTTGTATCTAAGAACATGTGCGATTTTTCGTGAAATATATTTATTGAAACTGTATTTTCTGTAAACGACGTCGAAAGGTGACAAAAGTTGCACAGCAAATGCGGAATATATCTGCATTTGCTATGAAAATTTTGTCAACTTTCGAAGCCATTTATGGAAAATAGTGTAAATATTTTACATGGGATATTATCGCACAGGTACAAAATGACATGGCGTTTGTCACATGATGTTGACGCGATAGCATTACAGTCCCCCACAGACAGGTGTCTGTGACTGCTGCAGGAACCTGCTGTGTTGCCATTGGTCACTCACTATACAATACACGTATTGTACTCAGGCCACCGGCTGAACTAAGTGAATTTTCAACTTTATGACAGTAATTTCACTACTCAATTTGAAAATCAATGCAGATTTTCACATTGCTGTGCGTATTTTGTACTCCCACTTTTGATAATCAATGCGTATTCAGCTAAAATAATTTCGTAAAATAAGCCAATACACACCTTATCTGGAGCTCTGAGTGTTGGTGCAGATTTGTGGCTATGCTGGCCACGCACATTGTAAGGTCCATTTTCTAAGTTGTGTGCACATTTTATTACGAGAGATATTGCCCATATAAGCTACATTTGTAGATAGACATTTATACAAAGTACATGTGCATTGTAGTCAATATTACTGGGCCTCACAGCTGCACAGAAAGTGATGAGATGAAGCAGATTAGTAACTAGAAATTATGTTTGTAAAACACGGGTATGCCTCCTGGCATACTGGACCATAACAAGAGGGCCATGATGGCCCTAATTCGCTCACCTGACACCAAGAATGTGACATTGAGTTCATGTGTTTTAAACAAATTGTGCTATTTTTTAGATGGCGGTCATCTTGGATTAAGCGATGACTCTCATTTTACCAAATCTGAAAATGCTTCACCCAAGGATCTTAACTTACTATGAAGTTCGGCCAGCATCAGCCATGTGGTTCCTGAGAAAAAGACGTTCAAAATCTCGAATAAATGGACCTTTTGGAGGCCATCATGGATGACATAATCATCCGATTCCGACAAATATTGCACCAGAGCAATCGCCTCATCGATACCTTCAATTAGATATATGATATAAGGATATTTGGTAAAAAATAAAATTTGACCCCACGGGCCACGCCCATTTTTGACCACGGGGTCACCATTTTAACACCTTTGAAAGAGCATTCTACGTCGATCATTCCTACCAAGTTCTGTCAAAATCCAGCTGGCGGTTCATGAGAAGAAGATGTTTTAAGAATTTGTGCTATTTTTAGACGGCGGCCATCTTGGATTAGCGACGACCTCCGTTTTAAGAAATCTGAAAAGGCTTCAGCCATGGACCATAACTGTGAAGTTTGGCCACCATGGGCCAAGCGGTTTGTGTGAAGAAGAATTTTGAAATAAAAGAACGACCTTTTGACCTTTCGGCGGCCATCTTGGATGACATAACCATCCAATTTCGACAAAAAAATGTACCAGAGCGATCGCCTCTTTGATACCTTCGATTTGATATAGACATGACCATATTCGGTCGAAAATAAAATTTGACCCCAATTTGACCTCACGGGCCATGCCCATTTTTGACCCCGGGGTCACCATTTTAACAACTTTGTACATTGATCATTGCAACCAAGTTTCATCGAAATCCGGTTGGCGGTTCTTGAGAAGAAGATTTTTGAAGAATTTGTGCTATTTTTAGATGGCGGCCATCTTGGATTACGTAATGACGTCATTTTAACAATTTTGTAATCCCCTACCTAAGGACCATGACCATGAAGTTTAGTGACCATAGGCCCAATGGTTACCGAGAAGAAGACGTTTGAAAAAAATTCACGGACAACGGACGGACGACGGACACATTGCGGTAACAATAGCTCACATGAGCTTCGCTCAGGTGAGCTAAAAAAAGAAGAAGAAACGAGGCAAAGCCACTAAACAAAATGGCTAAGTGTTTCAGCGACATTCCGAAGGTGACAAAGGTTAAGGTCTTGTTAATGGTGGCTCGTGACACCTTGTGACAGCTCGTGCTGCTCAATTGGATCTACACTATTTGCAAACATGATGATAGAGGTATGTAGTGTTGAAAGGGTTAATGGTAAAATATTGGCATGCAAGTCACGATTTGAACAACAACTACAACCACATGTTTGTTTACAGAACATTTGTCTCCTGGAAAACATGACACATTGGATCATAGGAAACCATAACAATCAAACATTGTCGGACAAGTAAGTAAATTCCCGGTTCAATATACCGTAGGAATTTAATAAGAGAACAAAATTTACTGTGGGAAATTAGAGAAAAGTGTCTGGACAAACTTCATAACCATGGTCTCATTATCATCATGACTGGACTGATTGATGGATTAATTGAATGGCATTGTATGTCTGCTCAACAGCGCAGGTCATATACAGATCATGGGAATGCGGGACTGCTTTATTGGTGTTTAACAGCTCAGGTCATTTAAGGCCGGGCCAACGGGTTCGATCCCGTATTTAACCTGCTGCATTGGGGAAAAAATCTCAAAATCATAACGGAATGTGGGAGAATGGGTTGCTCAGAACTGAAATTACAAAATCATGAGCTGGTGTCAGACACCTTTACCAAACCAGATCACCTAGCCCCAGGTCTGAATCCCAGTTTCACGGGTCCGGTATGAATCGCGAAAAGGATGGATTCATCATTAAGGACCTGTTCTATACCTGATCAGGTAATTGCTTCGTAAATGTGATAATATGTATAACATATATGTGAACACTGCCTTGTTACTGTATCCTATATGGCACATGCAGTGGCAAACTCGGCCACCTTGTGTGTTCAAGCCATCAGCCAATTTCACCTCTTCTGCTGTTTGACACAAAACGCAAAATGTGAAGTAGAATATGTGATATAATGTAGTTAATCACATGTAGAAAAGCCAGGAGAACGGACTCCTATCAAATATATTACACCAAACTGTAAAATATGTCAGTTTTCTGGACAGGTTTGTACCTCATACACAGAAATTTAAACAGTGTATCAGTTTTACCTGGCAAGCCACACAACACACACCATATATACCCACTGTACTCTGTTATTAGCTATCAAATCCAGTGACATGTAAGCAGTTACCCAAGTGTATTGTCCCTGGTGTCTACTATGACGTATTGCACCAAATTTTATTTGGTTTACTGTCATATTATTTGCAGTATGTGTCCAACACACAAAGTGGTGAAACTGTACGATAGCGTGTACATACAAAGATGGCGGAGATGCAACTCAATGTACCATTATAGTATACAGTAACAAGACAATATTCACATATGCTATATTCATATATCACATCACTATTATGAAGTAATTTTCATTGAAGCCAAATGTATCTATCTATGACCTGCTACCTTAAGGACATATGGGACTCCTGATCATCATATTATTCAAAACATATGGCTTCCTAACTGTAATGGAATATATGTATATGTAGCATATAATATAAACATGGCCTCATTACTATATCCTATACGGCACATGGAGTGGCTATTTTGTGAGTTCAAGCCATCAGCCCATTTCACCTCTTGTGGTGCTTGACAAAGAACGGAATAGAAACGCCAGGACAACACACTCCTACCAATTCCACACAGGATTCCACACAGGCTGTACAGCCTGGTAAGGATCTGTCTATAACACTATGTTACACAACCATCACATGTTTCCCTGAATGAACGGCGAACAGTGTAGACCCTGATCAGTCTGCGCGAATGCGCAGCCTGATCTGGGTTTACACTGGTCGCAAAGGTCGTAAGCTCTCATCAGAAATATGTAGACAAACTGCACATTGAGTGAATGGTAGTTCTGAGTACATAACTGTAATTACATTTCATTACACTGATTAAGCGTTCTTTGTTTACTTAAAACCTTTGTGGAGAGTGACCTAGGAATTTTGCTAATACACACTTTATTAGGTAGATTTAAGGTAATACATGTATATGGTCATTTTGTAGAATTGTCTGTCAATAACAATATAGCAAGTATGAACATCAAAGCCCTGAAGCGATATAGTGCAACTTGTTGCCTATAAAGCGGAAAACATGCAGCTAACTGAATGGCAAACTGTGTGATCTGTGACTAAATTGGGAACAATGTTTGTTACTCATTTATCTTGTATTTAAGCGTGGGAATTGGCTCAAAGAACCTTCCATCTCGGGTGTTCCTTTGTCAGCTAGGGCCACATATACACTAGTGGTAATGCAACTCCACATGACTGGTTTTCTCATGAGCTGGCCAGATGTCATCACAACAGTGACAATATTGATCACACCCAAGCTGACAATGACCACAAGTACGCATGGACGTGCTAAATTAAATGAACTCATTTGTGGATGCAATGGAGAAATGGACATCTGCATGGTCTGATCAGTATCTGCACTGTTCACCATTCCATCAATGAAACACCTCTCATGCTTCTAACAAGCAATACATGTATACACATAGATCGTTATCAGAGTACAAGAGTTTGCTATTTGATCAGGAGCTACAATGGTCACAAATCCCGTTTCATTGTAGCGTGGTGACCCTTCATAGAAGGAAGTTAGTCTGATTGTACCATTTTTCTGGCAGGTAAAATGATACAAATCAATGGTCACAACAATTGAACATGTACTTCCATGGCAACAATATCATTCATTACCAAGGTTGTTTTATTAGGTTTGAGGCGGCTTTCAGCTGCGCCGAAAACCTATTGTATTCGTTGTTTTTTTTTTGTTTTTTTTTTTTTTATTCAGCCGTTCAGTCTACAGCCCAAACCGCTGGTCGGATCGACTTCAAATTTTGCATGCCGATTCGGATCAAGTGTGAGCAGAGACTCAGAGATTTTCAGAAATATCTTAATGCCACTTTCCACGAAACCGGAAGTGACGTCATATTTTTTATAACTTTCTATAACTTCCTTATTTTCCAACCGATTTCAAAAATTCGTTTTGCATTGGAAAGCTGACAAAATTCTCTATCTCGGCTTCGCTGACAGTTCTCGGCTATCTGGTCAAATAAGAGAGCTATAGGCATATGAAGTTGAAAAATGTACATACTTTTCAACGATTTTGCCGAATTTTTGCCGAATTTCGGCTGATAACGGGTGGTCTTTACAAACGTTTTCCAATTTGTACAGTAATGTCAGCAACATAATTTCTTGCCAGTGTGATAGGGGAGTGTCAGGCGCATAAAAGATGATAATTTTCAGAGCTCTATCTTGACTACTTCCGGTTCTATTGGATGTCAAAGATGAACGTCTTTTTTTCAAGTTTTCAAAATAGAGCAAACGGATGTGACGTCGGCTTCGTTATTTATCAATAGATTTCAAAATTTCTTGCTGCGGTCGATATTTCAGTCCTTTAGCTAAAACTTTCCCGCTTTGTGCCCGGCCTATGGTGAAAAACAAACGAAAACTTCACTGGCGGAATATTGCATATTTCCGTTTTATTAGGTGTATTTACAAATGGCGTAAACTGCCATTTAAGGGCGATAACTATCGAAAAATAATCCTCCGCTGACTTACGGGCTCCCTCCATCTACACCAAACCGCTGGTCGGATCGACTTCAAATTTTGCATACCGATTCGGATCAAGTGTGAGCAGAGACTCAGAGATTTTCAGATATTTTTTAATGCTACTTTCCACGAAAACGGAGGTGACGTCATACTTCCTATAACTTCCTTATTTTCCAACCGATTTCAAGAATTCTTTTTGCATTGGAAAGCTGACAAAATTCTCTATCTCAGATTCGCTGACAGTTTTCGGCTATCTGCTCAAATAAAAGATCTATATGCATTTGAATTTGAAAAATGTACATACTTTTCAACGATTTTGCCGAATTTCGGCTGATAACGGGTGGTCTTTACAAACGTTTTCCAATTTGTACTGTACTGTCAGCAACATAATTTCTTGCCAGGGTGATAGGGGAGTGTCAGCCGCATGAAAGATGATAATTTTCAGAGCTATATCTTGACTACTTACGGCTCTATTTGATGTCAAAGATGAACGTATTTTTTCAATTTTTCAAAATAGAGCAAACGGATGTGACGTCAGCTTCGTTATTTATCATTCGATTTCAATTGTTTTTGCTGTAGTCGATATTTCAGTCCTTTAGCTAAAACTTTGGCTGAGGATCGAACCCGGTATCCCTCGCTCCGAGTCCATCGCTCTACCTCTAAGCTAACCGGCCCCACATCGGTGTGATGATGCGAACACAATAATGTTGGACTGTTCATTCTAAAACTTCAGAAATTCTTTTTGTAACCGATAGTTTACACCTTGGGCTAAAGCTTAGTTACACATGAAATCAATGTTTGAGGCTCAAACCGTTGATGCAGCTCAAGCTGCTCTAGTTTTTATTTATTTTTGGGGGGTGGGGGGGTTGAAAAATGGAAACAAATCTCTGGATGAATTGGATGCCAGTCTCCAGATAAGGTGCGTATTGACGTATTTTAAGCAAATATTTTAGCAGCTCAAATAAGTGAATGTTTAAATTTGTTATATTTTTTTTTTATCATTTCTTCCCTATTTAGTATGAAGAAAATCAATAATCCATTTGTAAAAGTAAAATACGCAATGATTTTGAAATCAGGGGGTATAGTACGCTTTAGACATAAAGCTTATCTGGACCTCTGGGAATGCACAGCCAAAACATTTGTCTATGACCAGTGCTCCAGATAAGGCATTGGACAATGGGTACAGCCGTGGATAACTTTCAAAAGCAAAGCGGTATTTCCAATTATTAATTGGATATTTTAAAATCATTAGCCCAATACTATTGTTTTCAATTGAGTATTTATGTTTCTTTATTTGAAAATTCATTGGAAACACATTAATTATTTAGTAATTACAAAATCGTTGTGTGCATTTTCTGGTATGTCTTGTAAGCAAGCTTCTTAACACTTAGAAGGCGGAACCGTAAATTGTCGTCTGCTGTTGTTCTTATTTTGCATTTTCTCTAAATAAAAACATGGTTTGGCAGAATTTTAGAATTATTTCCATTGGAAATGATTCTTAAGTGCTGTCAAAGTGTGTAAGGGTTAAGTATGCTACATAGAAAGGAGACATGAGGTACATCTACCAAATATCTTAATGCATTACTCTCAATTTTAATTGGGTTTTCGTGTGTCTTAATTGCTTATTTACACAAATATCTAGAGCTCTGTGCAACTATATGTCCATCAGTTGCAAACTGTAGAAGTAGTTTGTAGGACCTGTAGATTTGATTTAATGGTGCTTCACCATCAACACGCCTGACAACAGCTAAGGTCATTTCATGCCAGGTTAATGGGTTTGCATCCCATATGTTACCTGTTATGAGGGGTAAATCACAAAATCAGCACTGATTATGTATTGAAAAAATATATATTCAGCCCTGAAACTAGAATAACCTGACCTGGTGCCAGGTCCACACCACACCAAAGTCACTTAATCCCACTCCCCAAAAGTAATAGAATTGGTACTAATCTTATTGCATCATGGGTATAATAGTGTGGTCCCTTAACAAAATGTTCTATACGTGCGGTACAAACGTGCAATATTTTCATGGATGGAAGATATGGTGGTATACACATAAAAAAAATAAGCGAATTCAACAAATCTGACCAGTGTGGCACAAAAAGTCAATAAATTCAAAATGGCCGCCAGATTTCTATATCTTTCTAATATTGTGGGATACCAATGGTATATTAAACACTTTTGTTATGCTAAAATGTCATACCTCGGTACAATAATGGGCGCCAAATATATTTAATTTTCACTATTTTGGGTTATGGATGCTCTAACAACTAATCAGTGATTTAGAATGACATGCATTGTTACTCGACTATTACTGTGGTGACTGTAAAATGCAATTTGATAATATTACCAGATACCAAATACCAAGATGGCCATCAAATAGAAATACAGTGGCAATATTAAACATATGTAACATGTATTAGACACATTTTAGTATTATAAACATCTGGTTTGAAATCAATGAAGGTGATATGAACTCTACTAAAGGCAAAACAGGAAATATCCAATATGTTGGAATATATGTGGAATTAGAGTATTTTAACCGGCCATGTCAGCAACGGCAACACGGATGGTGAATAGCTGTCCTGTTGGCTTAATCACTTAGAAAGACCTGTCATTTATTGCCACATAGGTATGAAACATATGTACAACAACAGCTCCATCACATATTTTGCAGTGAAAATGATGTGGCATATCTACCAGATCACTGGAATTGACATAGCCCAGACATAGCCCAGAAGGTTGGATTTCCGTTCAAGTGGAATCTTGCCAATATCAGACAGTGAATGAGGAGTAGATTAGTATCATGAGAGAAAATGTTGCAAATTCTTACTGTTGGTTGGCAATGTTTAGTTTACTACCTGTTCCAAGGCAGCACCGTTGATGTCATGTCTTCGGTTAATGTACTTCAATGAGATTACTTTAACCTACTGGGGCTGTTATTTTCTCGGAAATTCATTTGGAATAGTTGTTGTGTGGCTTTCACTTACATTTGCATTCCTTTAGGGACTGCACACCGCTCGTCGTGGAGTGCATGTTGTTGCCGCATTGAAGGCTCCTCGACTACCACTATGCATTTGCCATGTGTTATCATAATGAACTAGAAAAAGCAGCCTATCAACGCACTTAGGGCCCCTATTTGAAAACTGTTACAAAAACTTTCAAATAAATAAACAGACAGGCGGATGGACGTACAATCAGTAGCGACGGTAATTATATTAATTTGGAAGGATGTATCGTTACTAAGTAATACATGTGTGCAATATGAAGATATTAGCTGAAGGCAAACAGAAATTATGGGTGATTTGAGACTCTTACAAAAACTTTCAAATACATATACAGACAGACGGACAGACGTACGATCAGTAGCAAGGGTAATTGTATGAATGTGGAATGATGTATAGTTATTTAGTAATGCATGTGTGCAATATGAAGTTATTAACTGAAGGCAAACAGAAATTAAAGGTGATTTGAGAAACTGTTACAAAAACTTTCAAATAACTAGATGGTCGGTAAATCCGACAAATGCTCCCCGATGACGCCTTCATTGAAATTCAAAGTCCTTGACCCTGAGTATTGGTGTAGTATGCTTATTAATCACAATAAATGTGTATATGAAGTTTCACATCATAATCTCATTTGGTAACAGAGATAAATTCTAGAAAGGTTTAACGCAACGTTTTGTTTATTAGTCACAATACATATTTGGATGCTAATTTGAATTGAATTTGAAAAACTTTAACGTAAAACTTTAAAGTCATTTGACCTTGACCTTGCTTGGGCTCCTGGGCAGCATGGGTAGGGTATACAATTAAAATATAGATGGTGATCAATGTGTATATGAAGTTTCAAGTTGATATCCCAAGTAGTCACAGAGATATAGCAATTTGAAAAACTTTAATGTAAGCTTTAACAAGAGTGCCGAAGGTCACAATATACGCCCGTCGAGGCAAGGCCAGTCAACAAGGGGAGATAATTCATGTTGACGTGATAAACATGTAAACCAAATTTGGTTACGATCGGTCAAGTAGAACTTGAGGAGTTATTGCGTGGAAAAGGATACAGAGTGTGAAAATTGAAAATGGCCACCAAGGTGAGATAAGTCATCGGAATCCGTCAAGTAGAACTTAGTTATTGCGTGGACAAGCTGTGTCCACCCACCCGCCTGCCCGAGATAAATACATAATACGTCCCGTATTTTCAAAGCATGTATGAAATATTAAGAATTTTCGATGAAAAAAATAGAAGTTATAACATATTTCTCTGATGTTAAGTTTTGTAAAGAGACTTAAGTATGTGACCTTGACCTTGGGATCAGCGGGGGCTAGACGGTTGTGGATTTGTCACAGCATGATATTACAACCTTAGAGGAATGCACAAGTGAAATATTAAGAATTTTCAATAAAGGAAATAGAAGTTATAACTTATTTCTCTAGTTTTGTAAAGAGACCAAGTATTTGACCTTGACCTTGGGATAAGCGGGGGTCATGTGTGAAATATTAAGCATTTTAGATGAAGGAAAAAGAAGTTATAACATATTTTTCTCTGATGTTAAGTTTAGTGCCGGACATACGGACAACCTGACTCCAGTATACCCCCATCCCCACAACTCGTTGCGGGGGGTATAATTACATGTATTTGCATATATTTTTTTTTAATGAGCGAAATAAGCAGGTACATGTAGACACGTTATCTAGACCTCTGATCAACTAACGGATCAAGAAATATGAGAAATTCGGCTATATCCAAAATTTACCTCCCAAATTGTAGACGAGGACGCCTCTGGATTTGTGACCACTATGACTCACTTTCCACTACTGTGGTGAGACAAAAACAGGCATAAAACAGTGTGGGGGCGGAGCATAAATACTAATTGGGCCCATGAATTAGCTTCCACACAATTGTTAATGTGAAATTTACAGACTATATCATAATTTTGCACTTACAAACATTTTAGTCTTAAGAAGTTTAGTGAAAAGGGTCCCTGGTTATTTGATCAGTCAGTGAAAAGATAACTGGTTTACTTTTATTGTTCAAATGTACATGATGATAAGATAAGGATCTACAATGATTGCAGATTTTCCCATCCCATTTGTTAAGTATAGAGTGATTAGAAGTGCCTCTATTTTGATCTGGTACAATAATGGGTCTGTGATGAATATGAGACGGCCTCAGCTGGTGCCTGGCTCTCCATTCAGGTAATTGCATATATAACCACTGAAAAACAGCTGGACACCAAATCTCACTGGCACTGCAGAAATGCCACTTTAATATAAATGTGGTCTGGATGGAGAAATGGGGCTTTTATGGTGTAGCGCCTGATCAAGTAGCACACTCCTGTAGCCTGATGACCATCTATTTTGATTGTTAGAACCATGACTTGTGTTTCATTGATGGAATGACGAATAGTGTCGATACTAATCAGACTGTAGACGCACAAGCTGATCTGGATCTCCACTGATCGCAAAACCCATAAGCCCCATTTCTCCAGTCACAGCCACATTAATGGCCTCTGTAAGCAGTGTATACCCAGATCAGCATGCACAGTCAGATATGGGTCTGCAGTGTTCAAGGGTTATCAACAGGCCAGGAAATGCAGAAAATAGCAGACCAAGATTGAACTTTATTTATGAAATGCAACTTTACTACGTTTTGCATAGCAAAACTACTAAACTTGGTACTGCAAACACTTTAATCAAAAGTAGCTACCAAGGGTTATAATGATCCTCATGGGCTGTTTGCCATTCATTTTATGCTCGAAAAACTAGAGAAAGTTAGCAGGGGCTCACATATACCCACGGCTGCGTCTGGACAGACAAATAAAAAAATTACCACAAATATTTAAAAACTTTAACACAAGTAATTTGACCTTGACCTTGGACATAAAGGCCACATGGGTGTGGTATGGATGATGATAATGAAGTATATGAAGTTTGAAGTCAATCCGACTTACCGTTATAGAGATAATGAGTATCCAAAAACTTTAACGTGGGACGGACGGACAAACAGAAGGAATTACGAAAACTATATACCCCTCGACATGCTTGGTATGCCGGGGGGGGGGGGGGGGGGGGGTGGGGGTAATAATAGAATAGCCGGAATATTAATGAGGAAGCCACCATGCCAGTATTTAGGGTTTAACCCTGTCAACACCACAGACCTGTATTGTGGTATTGGCAAATAGTATAAATCCAGATGAGCCGGCTGGTGACGAGCCGTCTCATCAGGATCTGCACTTTTTGATAGTAATGTTAATATTTTTGAGAACAAATAATACCCCCCTTTTCATAAATGGACTACCGGTAGTCTGAAAATCATTTTGTGATGTTTGGATTGGCTTCAAAATTAACGTATCAAAATCCATTCCAGTTGAAAGGGTTAAGGATCACAGTGTTCACTGATGTTGACATGGACGTGGCATTGACATTGAGCACCATTCTCCTTCAGCATGCACCATAATTAAATATCTTATATATATATAGTACGTCTTCAGTTACCTTATACAGCTTCATGAATTGGAACACATTCTGTTGCTATAGTAACCCCATCTTTTGATCAATAGAAAAATAATACAGTAAAGATTCTAATAGACGCAACAACAAACAAGAGGGCCATGATGGCCCAATATCGCTCACCTGTGCAATGTCACAAAAATCAAGCAAATACTGGTATGTAAAGTTGTCACTACATATACATCAAAATAAGCCCATGACAGGCACAAAATGTCAATGCGATAAACTTGAGACGTCACCAGGGTAGGAGTTGTCTCGCGATATGTACAGATATACCATACACAACTTTGAGAGGTTTGGAGACCACAATAGGATGCTTCCAGCCTACTTTTTATTGCAATCCTTAGATTTTATGTATTATATAACCATATTCTGTAAAAAAGTTGACCCCTATTTGACTCCCGGGCCATGCCCATTTTTGACCCAGAGGTCACCATTTTAACAGCTTTGAAAAGGCATTGTACATCGATCATTGCTGTCAAGTTTCGTCGAAATCGGTCTGGTGGTTCGTGAGAAGATTTTTTAAGAATTTATGCTATTTTTAGATGGCAGCCATCTTGGATTAACGACGACTGCCATTTTAACAAAACTGAAAAGACTTTACCAATGAACCATAACTGCGAAGTTTGGCCACCAATGGCCAAGCGGTTTGTATGAAGAAGACATTTGAAATCTCTAATAAAAGAACGACCTTTTGACCTTTTGGTGGCCATCTTGGATGATGTAATCATCTGATTCGATGAAAACAGCACCACAGCGATTGCCTCATCAATACCTTTGATTTGATATATTATAAGACCATATTCCGTCAAAAATGGAATTTTACCCTATTTTTGACCCCAGGGTCACCATTTCAACAAATTTGAAAAAAGCATTGTACATCGATCATTTCTGCCAAGTTTCGTAGAAATCGGTCTGGTGGTTCGTGAGAAGAAGATTTTTTAAAATTTTGTGCTATTTTTAGACGGCCGCCATCTTGGATTAACGATTACCGCCATTTTAACAAAACTGAAAAGGCTTTAACAATGGACAATAACTGCGAAGTTTGCTACCAATGGCCAAGCGGTTTGTATGAAGAAGACGTTTGAAATCTCTAATAAAAGAACAACCTTTTGACCTTTCGGCGGCCATCTTGGAATGATGTAATCATCTGATTTCGACAAAAAATGCACCAAGTTCGTTTCGTCCATACCTTCGAATTGATATATGACATGACCATATTCGGTCAAATGTGAAATTTGACCCCTACTTGACCCCTCCTGCCCCGCCCATTTTTGACTCGGGGGGGGGGGGGGGGGGGGGGGGGGGCACCATTTGAAGGAATCTGAACCAGCGTTAACTATCGATCATTCATACCAAGTTTCGTAAAAATCAGCCTGGCAGTTCGCGAGAAGAAGATTTTTTAAGAATTTGACCTACTTTTCAACAGCGGCCATCTTTAATTTCGCGATGAACACCATTTGAACAAAAATGAAAAGGCTTGACCCAATAACCATTACTGTGATGTTTGGCCAATATCGGCCAAGCCGTTCAGGAGAACAAGACGTTTGAAATCTTTATTAAAAGAACGACCTTTTGACCTTTCGGCGGCCATCTTGGATGACATGACCATCCAATTTCGACAAAAAATGTACCAGAGCGATCGCCTCTTTGATACCTTCGATTTGATATAGACATGACCATATTCGGTCAAAAATAAAATTTGACCCCAATTTGACCCACGGGCCACGCCCATTTTTTACCCCAGGGTCACCATTTTAACAACTTTGAAAGAGCATTGTACATTGATCATTCCTACCAAGTTTCGTTGAAATCCGGCTAGCGGTTCATGAGAAGAAGATTTTTTAAGAATTTATGCTATTTTTAGACGGCGGCCATCATGGATTACCGATGATCTCCATTTTAACAAATCTGAAAAGGCTTCACCCATGGACCATAACTTTTAAGTTTGGCTACCATGGGCCAAGCGGTTCATGTGAAGAAGAATTTTGAAATCTCTAATAAAAGACCGACCTTTTGGCGGCCATCTTGGATGACATAACCATCCGATTTCGACAAAAAAATGCCAGAGTGATCGCCTCGTTGATACCTTCGATTTGATATATGACATGACCATATTCGGTCAAAAATAAAATTTTACCCCACATGCCACGCCCATTTTTTACCCCGGGGGTCACCATTTTAACAACTTTGAAAGAGCATTATACATCGCTCATTCCTACCAAGTTTTGTCGAAATCCGGTTGGCGGTTCTTGAGAAGAAGATTTTTGAAGAATTTGTGCTATTTTTAGATGGTGGCCATCTTGGATTATGTAATGACGTCATTTTAACAATTTTGTAATCCCCCTACCTAAGGACCATGACCATGAAGTTTGGTGATTATAGGCCCAATGGTTACCGAGGAGAAGACGTTTGAAAATGTTCACGGACGGATGGACGGACGGACGGACGGACGGACGTTCTTACAAATGGATACTTATGTGGCTTATCACATGTTAAATATTAGCCACATAAAACGATTTTTAGCCACATAAAAGGATTTTTTAGGTGGCTAATTGTAACCAACCCTATCCTTTACTAAGTCCATAACCCTGTGGGGCTAGCCACATAAGTGCCCTAATGTGTGCCCGGACGGACGGAGGACGGACGGACGGACGTACTCATCACAGTATACTTATGAACCCATTTGCTTGTGCACCTATAAATAGTCTGCCTGTGCAGCTGGGTGCACACGAAAAAGTGATGCACCAGTACCTCTTGTACTCATGAATTGATCCACAAGTATACCTGGCTGAGTACGTCCGGACTCGGACGGACACATTGCGGTAACAAAAAAAATACCCCCCTTTTCATAAATGGACTAGTCTGAAAATCATTTTGTGATGACTGGCTTGGCTGCAAAATTAACATATCAAAATCCATTCCAGTTACTTGAGGGTGAAAGGGTTAAGGGTCACAGTGTTCACTGATGTTGACATGGACGTGGCATTGACATTGAGCACCATTCTCCTTCAACATGCACCATAATTAAACATCTTATATAGTACGTCTTCAGTTACCTTATACAGCTTCATGAATTGGAACACATTCTGTTGCTATAGTAACTCCCATCTTTTGATCAATAGAAAAATAATACCGTAAAGATTCTAATAGAGGCCCGGGCGTCTATTAGAATCACCACTGGCTCCGAAGTCCTGGGTGGGCGTTTAATAGAGGCAAGTGTTATTCAGCTAAGGGAAAATGATAAAAAATATACGATTTTCTTCTATCTGAACAAAAAACATATCTAAGGGACGTTACTCTCAAACGTCTGACGGACTTGTATGTCTGTCAGTTTATGGACATTTTGGACCAAGACATTTCGGCCCACTTTGGTCATTATGGTACACTAGATAAAAATGTTAAAATACTGGTAATGTATATACATGTATCAAGACAGTGTCAATCATTAATGTTGATCAAATTTACGCCCATAGACGTTTCGGACTCACTGTTTCGGACCATGGACGTGTCGGCCCGTGGACGTTTTGGTCCATATCAGTGCGATTAATTTCGGCCCACGGCCACGTCCAGAATAAGACATATTTATTTTTGCTCATCTCCTAGGAAATATCAGCCAACAATCCAACATGATGTCAATTTCACCCATATTATACGAGATGGGTTTGAGATGCTTTGAAAATGGCGTCTCCGTAACCGTGTAAATTCTGATCGCCCTGTGTCCATGCAAATAGCTACTGCCGATGAGGAATTTACTGTGACACCGGAAACAGTCGAATTTCGCTTCTGCTTTTGAAAATGATAGTAGCAATGATGTTTTTTTCTCCCGATTTTCAAGGAAAGTTGCCTTTAAATACTAGAAAGAATAGAAATCTAGTTGGACAATTATCTCTGATTTCGTTTCAAGTTAGTACTGGGCGTTTATTAGAGGCCCTAATTTCGTGAAAATCAGCCAAAATAGTGGCCATTTTCAACGTAAAAAGTGGGGGGTGGGCGTATATTAGAGCATGGGCGTCTATCTTTACGGTAATTACCCACCATTAGAGTTGTGTTGTTTTCGCCATGCAGTCATGGTTTCATTTGTTCTGATATCATGTGTGGCTGTGACTGGAGAAATGGCACATCTGGAAATGGGACTAGTGTACTCACAACATTCTGTACATTCTCATTAGTGTGTACACTGTTAGCCATTCAGTAAATTAAACATCTGGCATGCTTCTAGCAAGTGAAGTAGTATAGCAGGCCCGTACGCGGGATTTTCTATTGGGGGGTGCGGTCAGGGGCGAGCCCCATGTAGTGGCACGAGTACGCTAGTGGGGTACATGTCACCTTACACCATTGTAGATTCTGATTGTGCGGCACATTCAGGTAGTAACATCCACGATCTTTCAGTGACGCAATGGTCAGTGCTCCAAATAAGTTTTGTATCTACAGATAAGTTTTGTATCTATTAAAGAGTATTATACCCCCATATTTCAATGCATATTTTACTTTCACAAATGTATTATTGATTTTCTTCCGTATTAAATAGGGATCAATTGATAAAAAATAAAATAATTTTCAACTTTATTACAGTATCTTCACTACTTAATTTGAAAATAAATGCATATTTTCACATTGCTGTGAGTATCTTGTACTCCCACTTTTGATAGTCAATGGGTATTCTGCTAAAACTAGATTGGTCAGTAAGCGAGGCTTACGGAATATACCCCCCGCGTGGGCCCAGGTACCCCTGAAATATGTACAAATTTCCAAGTGTGTGGGCTTGTGACCTTGACTCTGGGATTAGCGCGACGCGGCATGAACGTGAATGTCACAGGGTGGTAGGAGGTCCATTGGGGGAGCATGAGTGTGTGAAATGTGAAGCAGATCCGAGCAAGGAAATAGAAGTTATAACCGATTTCTCTGATGTTAAGTTTTGTAAAGAGACTACCGTATAACCTCGAATTAACGCCCCCGGAGGCGTTACATTTTACAAAAGGGGGGGGGGGGCGTTTATTAGCCAGTAAAAAAAAAAAAAAAAAAAAAGAAAAAAAAAAAAAAAAAAAAAAAAAAATTACCAAGGACCACCACCAATTTCAAACACAAATAAAGATTTAAAGACTATTGTGTTTGTTTGGAAATTGGCGGTCATTGGTAAAAAAAAAAAAACAAAAAAAAAAAAAAATTATTTGGGGGGGGGGGGGGGGGGGCGTTTATTAGCCATTAAAAAAAAAAAAAAATAAAAAAAAAAAAAAAATAAAAAAAAAAAGGATTTTTTTTTTTTTTTTATTTGGGGGGGGGGGGGGGGCGTTTATTAGGAGGGGGCGTTAAGCCAATGTTATACGGTATGTATGTGACGTTGACCTCGAGATCAGCGGGGATTTGTCACAGCATATGAAATATTAAGTATTTTCCATGAAAGAAATAGAAGTTATAACATATTTCTCTGATGTGTAAGTTTTGTAAAGACGACTAAGTATGTGACCTTGACCTTGGGAGCAGCGGTGGGGGTTGGACACTCGTAGATTTGTGACAGCATGATAGTACAACCTTAGAGGAATGCACAAGTGAAATAATAAGAATTTTCAATGAAGGAAATAGAAGTTATAACTTATTTCTCTGATGTTAAGTTTTGTAAAGAGTATTTGACCTTGACATTGGATCAGCGGGGGTTGGACGGTCATGGATTTTGCACAGCATGGTAGTAGAGCCTTACAGGAATGCATGTGTGAAATATTAAGCATTTTAGATGAAGGAAATAGAAGTTATAACAATATTTCTGATGTTAAGTTTTGTAAAGAGACTAAGTATTTGACCTTGACCTTGGGATCTGCGGGGGTTGGACGGTCGTGGATTTGGCACAGCATGGTAGTAGAGCCTTACAGGAATGCATGTGTGAAATATTAAGCATTTTAGATGAAGGAAATAGAAGTTATAACAATATTTCTCTGATGTTAAGTTTTGTAAAGAGTATTTGACCTTGACATTGGGATCAGCGGGGGTTGGACGGTCATGGATTTTGCACAGCATGGTAGTAGAGCCTTACAGGAATGCAGTGTGAAATATTAAGCATTTTAGATGAAGGAAATAGAAGTTATAACAATATTTCTTTCTGATGTTAAGTTTTGTAAAGAGACTAAGTATTTGACCTTGACCTTGGGATCTGCGGGGGGTTTGGACGGTCGTGGATTTGGCACAGCATGGTAGTAGAGCCTTACAGGAAGGCATGTGTGAAATATTAAGCATTTTAGATGAAGGAAATAGAAAGTTATAACAATATTTCTCTGATGTTAAGTTTTGTAAAGAGACTAAGTATTTGACCTTGACCTTGGGATCTGTGGGGGTTGGACGGTCGTGGGATTTGGCACAGCATGGTAGTAGAGCCTTACAGGATGCATGTGTGAAATATTAAGCATTTTAGATGAAGGAAATAGAAGTTATAACAATATTTCTCTGATGTTAGTTTACGGACTAAGTAATTGACCTTGACCTTGGGATCTGCGGGGTTGGACGGTCGTGGATTGGCACAGCATGGTAGTAGAGCCTTACAGGAATGCATGTGTGAAATATCAAGCATTTTAGATGAAGGAAATAGAAGTTATAACAATATTTCTCTGATGTTAAGTTTATCCGGACGGACGGACGGATGCACGGACGGACGCACGGACGGACGGACGGACGGAGGACAACCTGACTCCAGTATACCCCCCCTCAACTCGTTGCGGGGGGTATAATAAGTGTAAAATACGCCAATACACACCTTATCTGGAGCTCTGATCACAAGATAGGCTTCCTCTGCCGGAGTCCTGATTATATTCAAGGGCTTGCCATGCAGCATTAGGTGATTTTTCTCTCTCATGACATAATAGTGTTTTTTTTCCACTTAGTCAAGAAACAAAACAATGAATTCTATAATTTGAATTAGCATTGGAAAATGGGGGAATGACCGACCTGAACAGGGTTACTTGAATACTATGATTCACATTTAAGGGCTAACTTTATAGAGAATTATGATTTCTTTCAAGAAGAATAGCTTTATAAATGTGATTGAATATGTGCAGGAAGTGCATTTGACCCAATTCATCTGAGTGTACAATACGTTGTAGTGCGCATTGAGTTGCAATCTGAGCCATCTTAGTATAGATAAGCTATCCGTTAGTTTCACCTTTTGTAGCATTTGCCATAGACAGCTCAGAATTTCACAGATAAATATAAATAGTGCAATATAATTTCCAAGGAGAATGATTAACCATATGCTACCCATTATATTTAGACCAAGTCGATACCAAGTCTGATTTCTGACGAAAAATGTATTAGCACACACATGTAGTGAACTAGAATGGTACATGTATGTAAAAAAAAAAAAAAAAAAAAAAGTTCCCTTTTATCATGGGGAATCACACTGCCTTCAATTTCACGATATAATCCAGAGAGGTAACATCGAGGGTATGAAGTAACATAAAATCTCGCAATACCCGGTTTAATCTACTAGCAAGTTTCTGTGTGAAATGGCTATACCACATACATGTACGGTACCAGGCTCCCCCCCCCCCGCCGGACATAATTTAAGGACAAATACACATACATTTATGTATATCTCTTGTAATATATGTTTATAACACACTCTTATAGTGCTTATAGTGCTTGCAAGGATCAAATGGAACTGAAACTAAATGAATAAAATATTAAAATTGGAACTTGTATATATTCTATCTGAAATTTATATCGCTGGGGTACCTTGTTTTTGAAATTAAGGCGCTGGGGCAGCCAAGCGCTATAATGGGCTGGGGAAATGCCTGCATACATGTATATGTAACTTAAAATTCTGTATATCGTAAAAGTAGAATTAACAATTTGTTTATTAACTTCAGTCCATTAAACATTTTTTTTTTCTATAATGTTGTCATAGTTTGAAAACTGGACCTTTATAATCGAAGGAGTATAGTCCACAGACGATAACTTGCTACTTGTTTACAAAAAAACAGGTCATAAACAAACACAGAATAGGTGAGACAGGCGAGACAGGTAAATATACCCATGCCAGTATTCCTTTTCAATATTGATTTTGAGATTTGTCATCAAGTCCTATGTAGTCGAGGGGTTTATATAGAGTGACGGATATCAATGCCGTAGGTAGTGAGTTCGAATCTTAGTTTTTCATACACATAATATTTTGATTTGTTTATATTTTGTTATATATTTCTTTTTTATGTGTGTTGCTCTTACAAATTACATTAATTAAGCATGAGATAGATTACATGTAGAACGTTAGTCTCACTTTGAAGAAAACTAATAACTATGCACATTTCATTTTGTTTGTTTGTTTGTTTATTAGTGTTTAACGGCCTATCAACAGCTAAGGTCATGTAAGGCCGGGCAAACGGGTTCGATCCCATTTTAACCTGCTGCATTGGGGGGAAAATCCCAAAATCAGAACGGAATATTTACATCAAGAACAAATATATTCAGCCCTGAAATTAGAATAACCTGACCTGGTGCCAGGTCCATACCACACCAAGTCACTTGGCCGCTTCCCCTAAAACAGAATTACGAATATCGTAATACTCACATAAGGGGTATAACCAGATTCAACTGTCACATACAAAATGCCAAAGACGTATGTGAGGGCCAAACCAGGTCTCCAGTCAGGATTCCGGTAAGGATGAACCCTGATCGTTAAATTACCCATCGCGTGCTCCCACCTACCACCCACTTGTACATTTCATATGTGACAACATGAAGAAGTAAGTAAGTAATTTGTTTATTATAGTGACATGTGTTAAACGAAACAGGGAATATGTACAATATATAATATTGACGAAAACACCCGGCCCTATGGACCTATATGTCACTTTTATGTGTAAATATACAATATAAACTTGTATGTTCCCGCCGATCATGTCACAATGAGGTCATACAGCAAAAGTGATAACCCTCACCGTTTCACTTATTACCTTCTCTAGCAAGCAGTCATAAAAAGAACAAAATGATACCGACAAAAGTAATGCATTTTGTGAGGTTCGAACTCACGACCAGATAAAATGAACAAAAGTTCTGCAAACGTATGGATATTCTCCCGCTTCGATAACCCTGAGCCACACTACATGTCTATTTTGCGCTGTATTGACATGCATGCACGTGCACTTTATAATGTAGTTATTATGCACGAAAACGAGGCTATGATATGATAATACACCTGGTCTACCTATATTTGGACTCATCGATTGACATCCAGCAACTTAATATCGTCTGTCATTTATAGTAACATACATATGGCTAGATGCTATTGCTAGCTGATTAAAGGCTGACCGGTATACAAAGAGCTGCCAGTCTACCTTATGTGAACATGTACAGGGCCCCAGATAAGGAATTAGTAATTGAGTATTGTCACTCCATCATTTCTGAAGCAATTGGGTTTTTCAACATTACAATTGGGTAAAATAAAATCACACTATTGTTTACACATCAACAGACAGCAATTATTGAATAGTTTGCTTCTAGATGAAAACATGTCTTGGCATTTCATAGAATTGTCTCCAAGGAGACAATTCTATTGAAATACCAAGATGTGTTTTCATGGAAAAAAAAGAAAAATATGCTATATTTGTGGTCTGTTTATTGTTTTCTGTAGCATAATAAAGATCTCACAAATTTTTCATTGCTTTTTGATACTCACTACTTCTAATTTCAACTGGGTGTTTGGCAATTTTAATTGGATATTTAAGCAAATACGCACCTTATCTGGAGCTCTGCATGTTTATGTCTGTGATTGAATAAAATTCTGAAAACTGTCATGTGACATACGTTGGTGGAAATCGGATTTAAACGGAGTTATCACGGTCACAAGCTTAGCCAATCAGAACAAGAATTCCGCCACGGAAGTGGTATCGCGCCTGCCGAGGCATTTGACCGTGAACATTACAAGTAAATAAATGACCTTGACCTTGAGAATTTGGATGAGAGGGTGAGCGCAATGAAGCATCATCCCTAGAAAAACATTGATGTGAAATATTATCAAAGTCTGGCAAGGGGTTAAAGAGATATTGTGAAAAAACAATAACTTTAACGCATTTCTGTTACAAAACCGGTAAACATTAAAAGTAAATAAATGACCTTGAGAATTTGGATGTGGGTGTGTGCGTAATGAAGCATCATCCCTAGACACAGATTGATGTGAAATAGTATCAAAGTCTGGCAAGGGGTTAAAGAGATATTGTGAAAAAACAATAACTTTAACGCATTTCTGTTACAAAACCGGTGAACATTAAAAGTAAATAAATGACCTTGACCTTGAGAATTTGGATGTGGGGCTGTGCGTAATGAAGCATCATCCCTAGACAAACATTGATGTGAAATATTATGAAAGTCTGGCAAGGGGTTAAAGAAATATTGTGAAAAAACAATAACTTTAACGTATTTCTGTTATGTTGACGCAACAAAATGGCTAAGTATTTCAGTGACATTTCAAAGGTGACAAAGGTAAAGGTCGTGTTAATGGTGGCGCGAGTGTGTGACAAATGTTCAGGTGATTTGAGTGTCGAAGTATCGAAGCAATCCTTCATGTAATATTGAAGATATTACATGTTGGAGAAACTCTTACAAACTTTTCTACGCAAGTGTTTCAGCGACAATTCAAAGGTGACAAATGTGAAGGTCGAGTTAATGGTGGCACAAGTGTGTGACAAATGTTCAGATGATTCAAGTGTCCAAGTATCGAAGTAATCCTTAGCGAATGTTGAAGATATTACACGTTGGAGAAACTCTTACAAACTTAAAATGGCTATGTGTTTCAGCGACATTTGGAAGGTGACCAAGGTCAAGGTCGTGTTAATCGTGGCGCGAGTGTGTGACAAATGTTCAGGTGATTCAAGTGCACAAGTAGCGAAGCAATTCTTCTCGTAATATTGAAGATATTACATGTTTGAGAAACTCTTACAAACTTTTCTACGTAAATGTACACAGACGGACAGACGGTACCTCAAGAGCAACACAATATGCCCCCCTTGCTATCACATAGGGGGCATAATAAAAATGTGTTTTCATCATGGCCCTGTGTAAAGCGGTTTAATTGAAGATATATGACGATACTAGGACCGCTTGGTTGTTTCAATTTTCAACAATATCGGTACATACGTATCAGATTTTCTATCTTGTTGAATGCAACAAGATAGGAAATGCGATATTTATGTACCTACATGGCCATAATGAAAACATGTTTTTATACTATTTTTTTTTTAAATATCCTGATATACCCCTTTAAAGGTACATGCCCACTCAGTAGGCACAAAATGTTCTTTATAGGAATTAAATAAGTGTATAATTGTGTAACTATTCCACCGTTCTAAAAATTACGAGTGCCCGATACAGATAAAATAATTTAGTAATATTTATTTTACTGATAGTGATGCGTGGTGGTATCAGGCTATTTTCATATGCAAATTAGGCATGATATTTTGTAATTATTTATACTAATAAGTGTGGCACCTGAAAAAATAATAGTTTCGACAGATTATAAAGTATGATCATTGCACATCAAAATAATATGAAATAGGCACTACCTATGACGGGCGACGTTAGTGTACATGTATGAAACTGTCACTTCCAGAGTTATACACATTTTGCCAATTTTTGGTATCA
The DNA here is from genome assembly GCA_029237695.1 of Conchocele bisecta. NCBI lineage: Eukaryota > Metazoa > Mollusca > Bivalvia > Lucinida > Thyasiridae > Conchocele > Conchocele bisecta. The sequence continues at coordinate 38,072,383 of CM055277.1, forward strand.
ATTGTGTTAAGTTTTACATTTACTTTTGATTAACCCAGTGCTGTGTCAGTGTGTTTGTATCCTGGACTACAGCAACAGGTGCACTAGATGCACACTTGCAAAGTATACTTTGTTCTGGTAGTCGTGTTCCCCAATTATACCGGATCGCTTGACTATGTCTTCCAGTGATGCTATTATTTTCTCGATTTTGACTATTTTTCGTATTAGTTTTGTCCTTTTTACATACCGCTTCTCTTCAGCTGTTGGTAAGAGGTACTTTTGTCATTGACTGTGAATACAGCACAGGCCGTGACACAACCGAACAGGCGCAATAAAACAACAGTTGCAATGTATACTTGTTTCTGTTAGTCATGTCCACATAGTATCAAGAATCGCTTGACTATGTCTTGTAAACAAAATCACAACAGGTGCGGTTTCTATCTAATGATGTTGAGAGAGATATATTGTGCTTCTATCTAATGATGTTGCAAGACAGAGATAGAAATATTATGGTTTCTATCTAATGATGTTGAGAGAAGGTGGGGGGGGGGGGACAGAGAGAGAGAGAGAGAGAGAGAGAGAGAGAGAGAGAGAGAGAGAGGTGTGGTAGAGAGAAAGATGTGTTAAAATAAATACGGCATAATGAAACTCCTTTTCGTTGCAAATTGTTTTTCTTTTCTTTTTTCATAAAATATTCAATGCGCATTTAAGGCATTTGTACTCAGATCATTTGAAACGCACGTTTGCAAGCGTCTCTCGAGTGTTCTTAAGGACAACAACACAAACTATTTTTTATTTTAATAGCTAGGATAGATTGCCTGTTATATTCAGTATGTTTTCTGACGTAGCATAAATCGGGCTAAAAATAAAATAGCCCAGATACAACGACTGTTTCTGCCTTCTGTTACTTTTGCTGCATTCGCACAGTTCCGCGGTTTGTCGGCTGCTACAACAGCGGAGAATTCCAAAGATAGTTTGGTAAAATTTGTGCTCCTAATATTTTTTATTATTATTATTAAATAACACCCCCCCCCCCCCCCACCCCCAAAAAAAAGATATTTATTCGAAAACCAATGTCGGCTAGTCAATATATACTGTTTATAAAAATAGAAACTTATTATTTATCTATGTATGGAAGTACGGATAATTGCAAAAGCTGTTTATTCATGTATTATCGCCCTTGGGGACACCCTTCAGCATTGAGATAAAAGCATATTTAGTCTATAGCACGACAACACAAATATTTTGAAATGCAGTAACTTCGTAAGCTACATTCTTAACTACAAACGCGACATTTAACCGTTGTTTTACACTTTAATTGTAGGCGATAAACAAATAAACTAGAATTCAATATGGCGGTGAAATGGGTAATTTCCCCCAAACAAATCTTGCAGCGCATTGCTTGGTAAAGTCACGTAACAAGTGCCCGGATCGGGCCAAATTATTTGTCGCCCGTATTAGTAAAATACCAACAGTCGTAAAATCTCCGGCTTGGTTTACGGTAAAACAAATTTTACACGTTCAATCATATGTTCAACCTAGTTTCACTGAATGGTAAGTTTTCATAGTAGCATAAAGCGGGCTACTTCGTCGCCCGTATAACTACAGAGAATAAATAGTAATGTCCGTTAAAATTTTAAGAAAACACGGTTATCGCCCCTGATATCAGTGTGAAAAATTACGTCCGATATAAAATATATAATAATGCCAATCAATATGTGGGGTAATAGTGAATGAATGTTTATTTTGCCAGAACATGTACATGTATCAGATGATGTCTCTGATATAAAGAACATGCTGTGCCTACTGAGTGTACATGCACATGACAGCGAAGATGCAGAAATGTGAAGCTGTCACCAAGGCAATAAACATTAATGATAATTTGAAACTCTATAGCATTATTTCTTCCTCTCGTTGTGCTAAACATGTTTACTAATTTAGGCAGAGTAAAGTAGAAATGATATAGAATTGGATACGAATATGTAGAAAAAATGGCTAAGTTAAAAAGGTGATATTTTTGTTAAAAAATATTTTTTCGGCAATATATGTAGAAGACGTGTGTATAGTTTCAGATCGATCGACTGAACTGTTTCAGAGAAGTTGTGTACACAAACTCTGTACCCTATATAGAATTGTATACACAAATGTAGAAAAAATGGCTAAGTTAAAAAGGTGATATTTTTGTTAAAAAATATTTTTTCGGCATAAAAACACCAAGGTGCACATCTTCAATAGGTGTAGAATATGTGTGTATAGTTTCAAATTGATTGACTGAACGGTTTCAGAGGAGTTGTGTACACAAACAATGCACTTTTTCTGTCCGCCGCCCGCCCTGCAGTAAAACATAATACATGTATGTACCGTTTTCTAGCCGTATAAAAACTAACTACTGTACTCTGTTATTAGCTATCAAATCCAGTGACATGTAAGCAGTTACATGTACCTGGGTGTATTGTCCCTGGTGTCTACTCACCTACTATGCGATTAATTATGGCTTTACCTATGGGTAACGTGTACACTAACAATAAGCTGTGCATTAGATTGAAAAGTTTACACATCAAAAGTTATGTTGAGATTGACGTGAGAAATGCTCAGATATCTCGTCTTTTGTATAGTTTGCTGGTATAATATGTATAGCACGCGTTGTCATATCTGTCTATGAATACAGAAAATGATTTATTCAACAGTTGAAGTGTGTATCAGATTTGATTCGCTACTCTGCAGAGAAAGGCTATGGATGGAACTGTCACTCTGCTACTGACGTGGTTGCGAACAGTAACTGTTGCAATCTACACCTGTACCGTCCGTAGCTAGAGTTTTTGCCAGGATGTTTTGCCGAGATATGTGCTAACAACTACATTCAACAGCTAGTTGCGAACAGTAACTCTTGCAATCTACTCACGTAGTATCAGTATTATAAAATGCAAACAAATAATTCTGAAATCAATTTTATCATTGTAAGTTTAGTAAATTAAATTTTGCCTTTCCAGAAAATGGACCTCATCTTTACATGTTGAATTTGGCTGCCACCGACCGAGTCACGTGTTGATTCTAGTTCAATTTTACTTATCAGGTCATCTACATACATGTATGTACATGCAAATTTATGTCATAATTACAGGAATATGTTATTTTTATGATGTTGACACTCGCATCAGTTAAAAACTGTAGAAATTCTTTCACAGTTAACTGCTAAAGTGTGAATCTGATCCGATTCGCTATTCTGCAGAGGAAGCCTATGAGTGGAATCATAACTCTGGATACGGACGGTACAAGAGTAGATTGCAACAGTTACTGTTCGCAACTACTAAACAGCATGAATTGATAATGAATTGATAATAGTCCATTCAGAGAATGTTTTTACCAAATTCTAAATCACTAGGGCGCAGGACATTTGACCAGGGGCCATTTTGACTAGAGGCCGTTTTGAACTGCTGTCGCATTGTTCCGGGCGGCAGAACTAACCTGATAAATAGAGAATAGAAGGTTAGTGCCATGAATGGGAAAAAACATCTGGTGAAGCTTAGGAAATGGCTTATCCATCTTGTTTCTGTGCCGAGTCAGATATGTTTCCCATTTATGGCACTTACCTACGTTTCTATTTATCCCGTCAAAATTTTAAAACAGCATTCAAATCAACTTAATTTAGTTTCAAAAGTGAGGTACCTTAGAACCGAATTGCATCAACCACTCATTTGTGCTCAGAACATAGTTGGATACATTATGGTTGTAAAATCTCTTAATCAACAGCCATGACATTAAATTTATTAATAATTGTGTTAGCATTTAGGTACATGTACTTTAGTGTACTCATCAAAATGTTTACAAAATAATCTTATAACGTTAGAAAGAAAATTTTATTATTCTTTTTATCGTTCATGAATCATGGAAACAAACAAAAACCAAGATGTTAGCTTTACGGTTTACTCCTATGAATCCTCAATTAACGATTAAAATATGTGTACCACACGGTAGTCAGTCAGGTTCAACAGATGAGTGTTCTGTTCATATTTTGTCACCCACGATGTGAAATTACAGCTTCTTTTCAACAAAATTTACTCTGAAAGTTCACCGTACACATCCATTTTCATTCGGAGCTGGTTCTAGAAGGATTCCGAGCTGTTCACAAAAATATTAACACGATAAACAACAATTTAATTTATTTACTTCCCTGCATGTACCCGACTCATTCACTGGGAGAAGCCAGTTTTAATTTAAATGACATAGTAGACGTATTGACGTACATCGTAATCATATCTGAATGGGGCAGAGAGCAAACACATTTGGGTCTCAATAGGTCTCATTGGAAATTGATTTGGCATCCAGAAAATGGCATGCACTTAATTTGAACTATTTAAATTTAACAGTTTTATTTTCCAGCGATAATGTTTTTATTGGCCAAATTTAACCAGTGCATTGTGAACAGTACCATTTTCATCAGTCAAAAGGTTAGTTGCGGGAAGTAACTCTGCAGAATACTCCTGTATCATCCGTACCCAGAGTTACAGTACTCTCCATAGGTTTCCCCTGCAGAGTAGCAAATCAGATCTGATTCACACACTTTAGTTGTTCATTATGGCACAGTGTCTATACTTATTCAACAGAAATGAAGTCAGTACATGTATTATGAAATGAACATATTTCAATAGTTCTGTCATAAATTTACTGATATATTGTTGTGTAAATTTAAGCTAGTATCTAAAAATGAACCAGTCAGACGCAACCAAAATCTGAAGTAAAATGTATGTAACCCCAGATACTGGAAAGGCAAAATTTAATGTTCTAGTCCTACTACAATGATAACATTTAGTTCAGAATTACAAATTTGTTTTACTTTTTAAAATATTATTTACTGAAATTTCTTTCAATTGAAAAATACAGAAAATATGTCACAATTAACAGCTCAAGTACGAATCAGCTCTGATTCGCTACTCTGCAGGGGAGAGCGCCGCATCTCTGGGTGCGGACGATATGGGAATATTCTGCATATTTTTCCGCTTTATAGGCAACACTATATCGCTACACCAGTCGGGAGTAAAATCTGTGTAATAGAATTTACATTTAGCGCACTAAAATATATAAAAAACTGCCGGGCATTGTCGTTCATAATTCGCTTTATTATTATAATATTGAGAGACAATTCATATGACACTAAAATATACTTATCTTCATAAAGTGTATTAGCAAAACTCTTCGGTCACTCTCCACGAAGGAGAAAGTAAACAAAGAACGCTTCAAACACACATTTGGAAACACTAAACTTCGTCATAACACTTATGTAATGAAGTGTAATAAAATGTAATTAAGAGTTATGTACTCAGAACTATCTGCAGAGTTACTTCCCGTAACTATCTGCAGAGTTACTTCCCGTAACTATCTGCAGAGTTACTTCCCGTAACTATCAAAGAGTTACTTCCCGTAACTATCAAAGAGTTACTTCCCGTAACTATCAAAGAGTTATTTCTGAGTGCATAACTCTTAGTTACAGTTCATTACAATGCATGACTGAGTAGTTTTTCCAAATGTGCGTTTGAAGCATTCTTTGTTTACATTCTACTTCGTAGAGTGACCTAAGAATTTTGCTAATACACCCTTTATTAGGTAAATTTGTGGTAATATTTTTGTCTCATATTGTAGTTTTGTCTCTCAATAACAATACAGTGAAGTATGAACGTCAACACTCAACATTTTAGTGCGCGAAGTGTAAATGCTATTACGCACATTTTTACTGTGTAGCGTGGTGTAGCGATATAGTGCAACCTGTTGCCTATTCTGGAAGTTGGCATGACGTATCCCGATATGACCCGATATGTTTGTGGGTAAATCGATACATTTTGCTCTAAAATGCATAAGTTTTATGCCAGAATATTTCACACTTAGAACGACGAAAATACTAAATGGCGATATAAAGAATATTTTTTAATGACCATTTAACATTATAAATCTGCATTTAAATTTGATTAGCGATTGGAATTTAGTTGTTTGAAGCGTTAAAAAATTATTAAATTATATAAGAAACGGGTCAAATTTCCCCCTGCGCTCCTCAAGATAATTATAACGTGCAGGTGCACGAAATGGATGAAGTCCGACTTCCAGAATAAAGCGTAAACGTGCAGCTATCAAAGAGTATTCTTTCAAAAGTAGTCACCAACACTGTACTGTCGCCATTTTGTTTACACTACCAGATGTGCTGCGCAATGTACAATGGGGTCTGCTAATTCTGCGCACCTAAGGCTTTCCAAACAAATTTATAGTTCATTAATGCCCCCATATTGAGTAAAAATTTTCTGAATATTCAACGCAGTTCAAAACGCATGTGCAGGTAAAATGTCATAACGTTCTGACATCAGATAGTGACGTAAATTGTGCGATGAATACATCATGCGTGTTTGCAACGTTGCTTTTCTTCTGCTAATACTGCGCATCTGGTTTGAGTGTAAACAAAAGGGCGAACAGCATCCTGGATCAGCATAACAAAATTGGTATTAAACTGGAAGCAGAACTATCCAGCGATATCATGACAGGTTAGTTTGTTAGTTGAACAGTTAATTTACTAAATAAGACAGTTTTCCATCAGCAGGGTCAAAGGATTTTACACATTTTAACGGGCCGCACGATTCACCCAAATCCTCATTTTTCCCCCAAATCCTCCCCAAATCCTCATGTAATGAATAAGTCATCCAATTAATATGTCTCAAAACCTTTTAATATCGTTCTTAAGAATGTATGCTCCAGCTACGAAAAGTCAACAATGGATTCAGCTATTATCGGAAATTTTTCTTCCGGATGGACCATCGTCGCACTTACCGACGTGAAGTGCCCGATCCGAATTCTATATCCGGCATACAATCCCAAAGACATGGAATCGCACCAAGCAATGAACTGCTTATATTACCCACAATTTGTCTCAGAAGAAACAACACCACTATACATACTCTGGCATGCCATTGGAAAAGTCCCGACGCCAGGTATCTTCTACAGTGTCAATCACTTCACTGCAGTACACGATTGATTGATTATTGGTGTTTAAAGGCGTATAAACTGCCAGGGTCATTTAAGGCCGGGCCAACAGGATGGATTATCGCATATTCAACCTGTCCACAATGAGGGAAATTCCCAAAATCAGAACTCAATATTTACAGAACTATATATATTCAGTCCTGAAATTAGAATATCCTGACCTGGTGCCAGGTCCATACCGCACCAGAGTCACTTAGCTCCAGCCCCTAAAGCAATATGATCTGTACAGATCTTATTCTTTTTTAATGGAGTATAATAGGATTTAGCTCTCAACTACCAGGGAGCCAAAACGGTACATGAGGGCCAAACCATGTAGGTCGGCATTCCGGTAAGGATGAACGCCGATCGTTAAATTACCCTTCGCTGGCTCCCAACCACCACCCAAACAAATGGACATAGACACTTCACATTTACGGACGTGTTCATATTTTAAAGCTATATATGTGCTGAGGTTGGTTGATTGACAGATAAATAGTATTATACACATTTGGAATGGTAAATAACTTGCATGTTTCAATTGACCAAAATGGGTCAAACAACATTTATCTCCCTTGCATTTATCTCATAATTTATTTTGGATGATCTCCCTTGGCTGCTAGAATGTTAAATTAAAACATCGAAATAAGACTCTTTTTACCATCATAGTAGGGTGGCAAGCACCCATACAATGAATTCTGTTCAACCCGAGAGAGCAAAAGCAACGACTACTTTAAATCAATGCATTATATCTTCCTGAACACGAATCCGGTGTCGGTCAATCAAATCAGGTGGGACAATGTCATTTGTGGGGTCATTAAGTGCAAATGGGTCAAATGAGTGCAAAACTCACTCTATTTTGATAATACAATATGTACTTGCATAACATTACAGAACAATCCGATAAAGTATGTTTTATTGGTGATTATTCTTTTATGGGGCATATACTAAGCAATTCGGTTTGCTCAGACGTCTCTATCGTTAAGACTATCAACATATTCAAGATGGCCGCCAAGCATCAATATTTAGCCTGAAATGTGTACTGATTTGATGAATGAAAACAAATAGGCACTTGGATCTTGATCGGACGGACGCAGAAAAACCTTTGGATACCATGCATTAATTTTAAACATAGATGGAGGCTATCAAATCCATATGAATCCAAGATGGACGCCAAATAGTCATCAAGATCAGGCAGCATTATCTACGCTGTGGTGGACCATATCTTGGTACTAAGCTAGATATGAACATATTAGTTTGATTTTCATCTGAGATACGATATTAACAATATAGATCAATATCTATGCTCTTCTTAAAGAGCGTGTTTAATTCAAAATGGCCGCCATATTTTCCAAAAACTTGAAAGTTATTGAATATAATGTTTACTTTTGCTTTACTTATGTATACTACTGCATTTTGTTAGGCACTTAAATCAGTAAGTTGGACACATTTGATTTTGAAGTTATTTGTAATTTTGTTTATTCAAAATGGTCGATTCATTTAGGTTATTTTAATATAGTGTGGTACTGGCAGTTGCGCGTTGCTTTTCATTTATTTAAAAAAAAAAATTATATGACAGATTCACATGTGTTCAGACTAGTAGATCGCTGATAATACACTTGGTGATGCTCGAATTAGGTTACACTCGTTGTAGTCAGAATATTAAAATATATGTACTGTTTGTTTTACATATTGTATTTTATTGAGTCTTACGTTATCATATACGTTGTAAATTGCACTATAATGCCATATATGTATACACTATGTATTTCGATTGGTACATATGCTATAGTTCGGCCGGCCATGTTCGCATTACAGTCAGCTATTGAACTGTTATATGCTGGTGTGCGCCTAAGTACCATGACATTTCAATCACCTTAGACTTAATTATAACCAAAATAAAACAATTCATGTAAAATACAACACTTATCGAATAGTATGTATTACAGTTTCTGTTTCCGTGAATATTCATACATTCACAAGTGGATATACCCAAATGCATACATTTAAATTACACTGAAATATTTAATATTGTCCCATATAACAATACGTCTGTATAAGGCAGATCAGCATATTCTATTTCAGCAAAACTTTCCGCATGACTGCTTGTATAATCATCGCTGATAAATGGAAATATATTCTGAATTAACATATATTCTCATCAACAAAAGTCCCGTCTCCTGCACTGAAATCAATATTGACAGCGTCTATGTGTGTCACATATATAAAACACAATATGCTGTAACGAAGTCTCATGATTTAGAGGACTCAGGCCAGCTATGTGTTAATGTTTAGCTTTACACGTTTCGCTTCCAGGTTAGCTCAAACCCGGTTAGACGATGGACTGATATAATTCTAGATTAGCATAGAATAATCAACCATGTTCATTTTAATGCATTTAAAGAATTATATATTATATTACACATATGGTTGTGATATTATAACAGTCTTCGAATTTAGCCGCTGGTCCGATGCCCGAGGCCAGTAAAATTTCCAGCGGGCCAGTAAAATTCAGAAGCTGGCAGGCCCGGCGGACCAATAGAAATTTTCAGCATAATCCAGAATATGTGAAACCCAAATTTGTCTTGTTTATTATTTTCTATCAGGAAGCATCGTAAACTGGTCCCCAGTAGTATGTTCCTCATATTCAACATGTTCTTGTGTAACGTGTGGAGCATACGACCGGCAACCAGTCTGATCATCGTTGTACATGTGATATACGCGTGTATTTTTTTGTTACGACGCACCGTTCTCAGCGTGTACTTTTCTTCATGTCGCTATACCAGTCCATGTACGGCGAGTAGTCACCAAAGAAGTTCGTCCCAGTGGCTGGTGTCCTCAGAATTTGCAATTACAACATTATATTCACAGGTTTCAATTTTGGTCTCTTTTTTTTGCCAAAGGCCTTCAAAAAATATCGCAAAATATCGGAAATTCTAAAAAAAAAAACTGGAACCAAATTCGTTCAGGTAATCCCCTTTTCCCACCCTGTGACCTAAATCTCGCTAATTGCAGGCCTGGCAAACTGTTTACAATACCATTTGTTTTATGACGCCCGATTGTTTGACCAAATTTTAATCACATCTGATTCATTACGCGATTCACTAAAATCATGCCTACCCGCTATGACAATAAAAGTCACGGGTCGATAGTTTCAATAATCTCCTAGCCAAACATTGCTTCTGGCTACTATAATTGTCAGTTAAAAACACGTGTTATTCTCGTGGCCAAGTTATTTATACAGTACAGCCAATCGCTGGTAAGTAAAGGCAGCCCTTAGTGGCATGATTGACAGGTTACTGTGGCGAAAGACGTCGGCAATATATCTATCAGCGATTGATCATGAACCCGTTATAGTTAACTCCCTCCAAATACTCTCAACCAGACAAACAAACACGCCTTTTAACGGGCGCCAGATGCGAGTTCTTTCTGGCTAGTAAAAATAATAAGCTGAGTCGCCCGGTGGCGAACGAATTTCGTAGTTGTCTACACACATTTTTGTCAGCTTATGACGCCTTGTGGGATACCATTTCCAAAATAAAAATAGCATCCAATCGTTAGCTACGATTGTGGGTATACCCACTCGAGGAGCCACCTGATGAACCGAGTCGTGACAAATTGAGCGGATGCGGAAGCCTATATGATTGCAACTTTCTTTTTCATCGAAAAGTGTGAAATAATTTAAATACGAAATCAATATATTCTAATGAAATCCTTTGATGCCAAAAATCAGAATTTTTCTAAGTAAAATTAGTTTCTGTGAATACTTACCTGTATATGTTGCTATACGTGACTATAGGTCCAAATTCCTTTCCAAACTTCAATGAATTATCCCACACTCAGTACTGCACTTTACACTTACCCTTTGACAGGTGCCCGGTGCCCGCGCATGCGCGGTAGGAAGCCTCCTCTTTATGACGGAAACCAACTACCTGCGGGGCGGGAGGTGGGTGTGTAATACATATACAGGTAAGTATTCACAGAAACTAATTTTTACTTAGAAAAAATTCTGATTTCTGTATCATACTTCCCTGTATATGTTGCTAGAATTCGTCTAGTAGGTGGGAAGGCTGATACAGAATAAAGTGATTCTCTAAATAAACCTGTCGCTGTGAATACTGACCCTGGGTATAATAAATTGATTCTACTAACCTCAAATCCGTAGAACTCAGATGCGCCCTCTCGACTGACGCACCCCCCCTTTTTTTCGGCACCCAGTAGACTGTCGGAGCCCTCAGAACCGCTGTCGTGTCTACTGGCCTGCCCTCACTAGCTACGCCCACTGCTGCTAATACACTCCTATACACAATGCAAATTGTCCAGTGCGCATATGAGTAACCATGTGATGCATACATGCAACGGTAATAACAGGGCAACTTTGAATGTCAATAACTGCCATTGTTCAATGTCATGGTGGTAGCATATTTACAATATAATGTCATAGTCTTAGCATACTTGCAATATTATGTCATAGTACTAATATATAAGCCCTAACCCAGGACCCTGGATGTCTGTTATGACTGGCTTCCAGTGTGCTGCTAAATAGTACGGTTAGTGCACCGGAGCACAGGGAATTCCCCGGTACCCTACCCGGACTTTACAATACTATGGTACAGATAAAACATATAAGAATCCAATATTTGTTCAAATTGGCCTTAATTGGTCATGTGAATTACTCATAATTTAGACAATGTTCCAAAATTAATTATGACCCTTCCTATCCTGTTAACATGACCCGGATCCACTGGTTCATGCTAACAGAGACTCCATGTGAGTCCTCTACACCTTAGGCTCCCTGCTCGCAACGACCCTGCCGGCCGCGACCAAGGGACCCAATTTGTAGATATCTGCGCTCTGCGCGGTCAGCTTGCGCAAATAGAACTGGGCGAACGTTGATTGAGATCTCCATGATGCCGCTGCCATAATTTTGTCCAGCGGCATACCATTGAGAAAAGCCCATGAGGTAGACACTGCTCTTACCTCATGTGCTTTGCTTTTCCGCGCTTTCCCCGATGACGACTGATACGCTCTCGCTATCGCCATCGAGATCCATCTGGACACTGACGACTTCGACAGGTCCTGATTACCGGTGCACGGGATATAGTTTCGTGCGCTTACCTCTCAACGAATCGGTCATTGAGATGTAGTGCCGGATTGCCCTGACTGGGCATAACTTAGTTTCGGTCGCGGTTATTTTGCCTGCCTTAGCCAGCGCCGGAATAACGAACGGCCGCGGTGCTTGTCCCGGAAGCTGGGTTTTAGCCAGAAACCCAGCCTCGCAACACAAGGTCACGGAATCCTTAGTCAACACTAGATTCCCACCGTCTATCGATAAAGCATGCAGTTCTCCTCTTCTTTTCGCTGAAGCGAAGGCGAGGAGAAACACAGTCTTTATCGACCAGTCCATGAGCGAGCTGTGTGCCATGGGCTCGTACGGAGCTTGCGTCAGAGCCTATAGCACTACTGTAAGATCCCACTTCGGGGCAACTGACCTAGATAGTGGTCTTTCCCGGGAAAAGTAGGAAATCATTGCCGACAATCTGTGGTCAGTACCTATACCACTGATTGTCGGCCCACTAAACCTAAAGCAGCTGGCCAAAGCGGATCTGTAGCCCTTAATAGTTGACGCTGACGCAATTTCCTCTCTTCGAACAGATATCTGAGGAACTCGCCCACGTTCTCCTATAGTGGGACTGACTGGATCAATTGTCCTTCGCTGACACCAATTAACCCAGACGTTCCACTTCGCGTCATAACAGGCTGTCGTGGAGGGACGCCTTGCCTTGGCAATGATCTCTGCAGCCTGTCGAGAAAATCCGTCCTTTCTGATACCCTTCCTGATAGTCGCCAGGCGTGTAGGTTCAGAATGGCCGGATTTGCATGATATGTCTTGACCCGAGTGCTGTGACACAATCCCGGGCGACATTGGTAGAACTACGGGCGACTCTACTAACAGCTCTATGAGGCTGGAGAACCAACTCCGGTTCGGCCAACATGGAGCTATCAGCGTCACCCTGCAGTCCGACAGGCGGATCTTCTGCAAGACCTGTGTCAGTACAGCGAATGGCGGAAACGCGTATGCGTCACTCGGTTCCACGACAAGGACATTGCGTCGACCGCCCATGCCCTGGCATCTGGCACTGGCGACACATACATGGGTAGCTGGTTGTTCAACCTGGTTGCGAACAGGTCTACCCATGGGTTGCCCCATCTGTTGATTACCGCATGGGCTACTGTTCTCTGTAAGCTCCATTCGGTAAGAAACAGGGGACCCCCCCCCCCCCCCCCCCCCCCGCGACAGGTAGTCCGCCAGAATATTGGACTTGCCTGTAATGTGCCTTGCCACCAAGCACCATGCCGTTCCGATGACACCATAGCAACAACTCCCGAGTCTCCAGGCAAAGGTCTATCGACCGGGTTCCTCCCTGCCTGTTCAGGTAAGCCACCACCGTAGTGTTGTCCGTGGCCACCTGAACAGACTTCTTCCCCCCTGACGTGGGGTAGTGCTTCCACTAGAGCTAGCGATACTGCTCTTAGCTCGAGCATATTGATGTGGAGCCCGATCGACTCCTCTGCCCAAATCCTCTGAGAAAACATCAGCCCCAGAGGCTCCAGATGTGCACCCCAACCCGAGTTGGACGCGTCCGTTGTGAGCACCAACTCGGGATCCGGCGTGGCCATGGGAACCCCTTCCTGATACCACGTCCGTCGAGCCCATCGTCTGAGATGACGCTTGAACTGTCCTGACAGCGGGTATCGAGATCTCTAACGAGTTGAACGTGCGGTTTCCAGTGAAACAGCAGAAAAACCTGTAGGGGTCGTAAGTGTAGCCGACCCAGACAAGAAGATCTGCTGCTGAATTCAGCACCCCAGCAGTGACAGAAATTCCCTTGCGTCAGACATATCGTGTCCAGAACGTTGAAAACCAATTTCAGCGTCCTTTCCACTCTGTCTGCCGGCAGTCTCACTATCCCCTGACTGGTCAGGAAGTTCATCCCCACATAGCAGAAGTCCTGAGTCGGAATCAGTTCTGACTTCTCTATGTTGGGGATGAGTCCCAACATCTCGTTATCAGCCCCCAGAACACCCTCAGATTGAGCAGTAGGGTGTCCCTCGACGGATCGTGCAGGAGCCAGTCGTCCAGGTATTGAAGTATTGAAATACCTCTCCGCCTGGCTTCTGCCCCGATTATCTCCATGAGTTTCGTGAACACCCTTGGTGCCGTGGATATCCCAAAGGGTAGGACACGAAACTGATATACTCGGCCCTCCGAAAGAAATCGTAGAACTTCCGAGATGCCGCGCACATCGGTACATGTAGATAACCGTCCTGTAGGTCGATGGATAACGGCCCAGTCGTTTACCTGTATAGTGCGTCGTATCGACCCCCCCCCCCCCCCCCGCAGGGTCGTTTCCATCTTGAAATGATCTGTCTGAATGATAACAGATTCAGAGCTGACAGATCTTAATACGGGGCGCAGCTTGCCGTTTCGTTTTGGTACTAACGAAAAGCCTGCTGTAGAAGCCCGAGGATAGCCAATCTCCTACTTCCACGATGGCGTTTTTCGCTAACAAGGCTTGCACTTCTGACACTAGCGCTTGCCTTTTTAGCGAATTCTTGTATGGTTCCCACTTCGGCGGAAACCATCTCAAGGGGGGTTGTGTGTGGAAGGGAATAAAGTGTCCCTTGCTCACCACCTGAATGGCCCATTTGGAATCCGTAATGTCCTTCTTTGCTTGGAGTGGTGCTGCCCTCAGCGTATCCCTACCCTGCCCTGGCAGGATAGAGGATACTGCCAGAGTCGCATCCCTCTCCGACAGTACGATGTCCGCCGACATCGTCAGCGCTGTCGCCATAGCATGCTTCGCCGCTCTGGCGGATGATTGTAGCAGTGACTCCACCGCTCGGGAGTCTCCTGCTTCAATAGCTGCCCTGGCCGCTCCAAGAAACAAGTCTGTATGGGAGGCCATTGCCACCAGAGACCTCGCCCTTGAGTCCAAGGAGTCTAACAGGACCTCTGATGACCTTTGGATTAGGCAGGTTTAGAGACCCCAATTCTTTTGGGCGTCCTCATCCAAAGCCTGGTGTTTTGATGGGGCCAAGTTTCCGTGTGTGCGGTGTAAAATAAAACTTGAGCCCCTGTGTGTGCCAAAAAACTCTTGGGGGTCAGCGTTCCAACTTCCTTGGATTCTGACCCCTGAGCCCTGGCCAAGTCCTCCAACAGCGCCCCTACTGTGGGTGACTGTGGGAGCCTGGGCATCTCTTTGGTGGACATAACCTTGTCTGCCTCCCAGAGAGATTTCGCCCTTGGTACCGCCGCCGGCTGCCGCGGACAACCTCCTGAGGCAGATACTGGTATACCGCTTGTATTGCCTCAGAATATGAAGGCGCACTATCCTCCCCTAGAGAGGTAGCCACCTCACAGTCCTCACTACCCCCTGGTAGCTCAAATTGCTCAAAAGCATCCTCGCATTGTGCCGTCGCCTGCGGTACGACCGTATCCACCTGATCTGGTGACACGTCGCTGACCATGGGCACGTTAGGCATACTTCGCTTAGTAAATTCCTCCAGGACAACAAGCCCTTGGTCTGCTCCCTTGACGACGCTCTGTCATCATCTGAATGGGAACGAGACCTATGTCTCTCATGCCGCCTACGGCGATCTCGTCTCGACTGGCGTGATCTAGACTCCTGTCTGTGTTTACCAGATCTATACGCCAGCGGACTGCTCGACGAGCTACCAGAAGAGGAACTAGATCTAGATCTATACCTCTTGCTGGTCGCTCTGCGTCTGCTATGTCTATGTGGCGAACGTGTCCGAGAACGCTCCCCACTAGACGGAGACCTGGTAGCCCTAGACCCTGCCCTAGAGCTACCAACCCGTCCGGTGTCCGGCGTCCGGTGTCCGGTGGAATATTACTACATTCCCCCGTGGCATAGCCAGTGGTATCGATGTGGTCGCCACCATGTGCATCGATAGCCTTGACATTCCCGGTATTGTCCGGTGTCCGGTGGCCGATGGCCAATGTCCGGTGGAACATCCTGACGTGGCTCAGTGGGTTGCGGGAAACCCAGAACCTGCTCAGCGGGTTGCGAGAAACCCATATTACTACATTCCCCCGTGGCATAGCCAGTGGTATCGATGTGGTCGCCACCATGTGCATCGATAGCCTTGACATTCCCGGTATTGTCCGGTGTCCGGAGTCCGGTGTCCGGTGGAACACCCTGACGTGGCTCAGTGGGTTGCGGGAAACCCAGAACCTGCTCAGTGGGTTGCGAGAAACCCAGAGCCGAGTCACCCTGTTGCAAATTCCGCTGGCCGGATACCGTGTACGGTTTTTGCGGTAGGGTACCCTGCGTACGAAGGAGCTCAGTGATAAACCCAGAGCCGGTTCAGTGGGTTGCGAGAAATCCAGAACCGTGACCCTGTCACCCTTCGAACGTGTGGAACTGTGCGAACTGGGCGTGGACTTCGAAACGTTAAGTTTCGTTATCCTGCCCAGGGCTACCTTCCTCTTATCTGCATAAGAGCGAATTGATAGCGCTTGCGACCATGTTTTCGGCCCCCAAAGAGCCGCAACATAGCATGGCTTATCCTGTGAACAGCTATTCTGTTTGACAACAACGGAAACATATGATTTCGTGCGAATCCCATGTTCCCGCCTTGTGGCCACAGCCCAGAGTTTTCTGGCCGGCCACTGCCTTGGGAGGATCACCCTTACCCATAGTAACCCTCACAAGGTACCACGCGAATAAATTTCAAAAAAAATAAATATATTTTTTCAAAACCGTCGAGTACTGGTACCCTACGGCTATCGGTCACTCGCGTGGCCACGTCACGAAAAACGCGAAAAAAAGTTCAAATTTCGTCAATTTCCGCGACCAAAACGTTCCGAAAGGTTGAGCCAGCAATCTAAAGGCCTATATTGTCGTTAAACAACAATATCCGCGACCCTAGACTGCCTTAGAAGTCACAAAAACTTGGAAATTCAGAATAGAGTACTCACTTCTTGAAGTTTCCAAATAAAGAGGAGGCTTCCTACCGCGCATGCGCGGACACCGGGCACCTGTCAAAGGGTAAGTGTAAAGTGCAGTACTGAGTGTGGGATAATTAATTGAAGTTTGGAAAGGAATTTGGACCTATAGTCACGTATAGCAACATATACAGGGAAGTATGATACAGAAACAAATATTGTTTATTACATTACTAACTGTTTATTTCAACCAAATATGGCTAACTGTATTGTCATAAAACATGAAAAAGTCTGTAAATATCACGGACAATTTCAGCGATTTCGTACCTGTAGTTTAATTCGTCCATTTGCAACTTTTTCCAATCGATGTTAACATAACCCGATTTTTATGATAATTCAGTTTGGTATTAACTAAATATACAGAATTTATGCACATCCAAGTTCATAAATGATATTTTAAGTGAATTTAAACGGATTAATTTGCTATTCGTCTAAAGTATTTACATAAATTAAAAGAGGTTCAAATGGGTGGTAACGCCATATACTTCCGAGATGAAATAAACCCCCCTCCCCGTGTCTTTTTTATTTCTCAATGACAGTATACGCACGGTTGTTAACACTCGCTTAGACCGTCTCGACGAGGTGGCTCAACTGAGTGTTAACATCACATACTTTCGTTAGAACTTGGAAATAATATGTATTGTGTTTAATGGCCTGTCAACAGCTATGGTCATTCTATGCTTGTATGATACAAGCACATGTTGATGCCTCTACCCCTGTAATAGATATGCTTTTGAAAACATAGAGTTAATGTATACAGTTACGCGATAACTATAAGTAAGAGAAAAAATCCTGGAAAATATGATTTTTATCACTTCTCCCTAATTTCCCCTCATTTCTCCCTATTTTGCCTAGATTGAACCCTGTATTGACTTGTTTTTACTCTTATTATACAACTACTATACAAGCATATATATATATACTTTTATAATAATATTATATTTATACATAGGTACCGCATAATTTTTCGGGCCAGTAACATTTTGTTCGGGCCAGTAACTTTGGGAAGTTGACTGGCCCGGAGGGCCAGTAGTTTGAAAAGTTTTTCGTGAAGACTGTTATAATACACAGTTATGACACTTACACATACCATGTAAGGACATTATATGACTACAACATATATGATTACAGTGTATGGTATTCCCCAGAAACAGTGCCCATCATAACTGTGATACATATACATACATATGCATTCAATATAGATTGCATTATGACCGCATAATACATTTTTATAACTTGTATTATTTCTATGTATCAAACAATCTCATGAATGACCTCAACATATGTTGCCATCATGAATTCACAACATATTGATCTCGATCGAATTATAGTTAGATATCCATACTTATATGACTCACAAATACTGAATCATTAAATCCTTCCTATTTACATATTACCTACCTGCGTATGACTTCCTGATATTATAGGTCATCCAAACGCGATTTTATTGTTAATAAGTACATAAAAAGGTGATGTTTCTGTTAAAAAATATTTTTTCGGCATAAAAACACCAAGGTGCACATCTTCAATATGTGTAGAAGACGTGTGCATAGTTTCAAATCGATGGACTGAACGGTTTCGGAGGAGTTGTGTACACGAACTATGCACTTTTTCTGTCAGCCGCTCGCCCGCCCAGCAGTAAAACATAATACATACCGTTTTTTAAAAACGGTCGTATAAAAATTGTTTCCTAAAATAATGAAAATCGTCGCGTTTTCGCGATCTCGCCTTCCGCTTTTGAAAAATTCGGATTAGTTTTGCTCATGCATGTGCGGCGTGTTTGCAAAACGCGAGATTGAATATGATAGAATTTCGCGTTTTCATCTCGAAAACGCGAGGTTGCTACATGTCCCTTATAGGACACGTAATCATTGTCTTAGGAGACGATTCTCATGTGCTGCAAAAACATTTTAAAGCTTTTATTAAGAAATAGAACAAATGTGGACAAACATCTATATTTCTTGACAACAAAAACATAATTTGACAAAAAATGATACTCGTCTTAGGAGACGATTCTAATGTGCTGCCAATACACGTTTATTGAGCAAAAAAAACATATTTTGATACATGTTATTGGTTAGGCTACTGCATCGCATCGTCGACCTATACACAAGATCGTGAAAACGTGAGACCAAATCGCGAGGCGAAAACGTGAGATTCTATTGTATTCATTCTCGCGTTTTCGCCTGGCTATCTCGCGTTTTCGAGACCGCCATGTTGCTTTTTCGCCTCGGCCTTTTCACGATGTCGCCTTCACCTTTTGGAAATACGTTTGTTCATTATGTCATATGTCATTATGTGTGTGTAGAATGCATGCATGTTGAAATTGAGTTTTGCGCATACATTACATGTACGTACGTACGTACGTAGAATGCAATTCGAACTAGCATGCTTTATATGCATGTACGTACGTAGAACCAAATCCAACACGCATGCTGTCTACACATGCATGGGCAAATCGTATTTCCAAAAGCGGAAGGCGAGATCGCAAAAACTCGAGATTGTAACATAAAAAAAAATATGGCCGTACCCACCCATCCCCAATTAGCACATTTGCGACATATCATTTTCGGTCTAGCTGCACACCTGATGGTGTTTACAACAATCATCAGTCGGTAATCCAGTTTCACGTGCAATGTGTGACTGTCATTTAGAATTCGGTAGAAACAAACATACCAAAACCACGCTATGTAGTCGCTCACGTCATCGCATCGCCGATGAATTGATAATTACGCATTAGCTTGTGCATTTTCACATTTGTTTGATTTCTTGATAAAACCAAGATTTGGCAGCACATGAGAATCGTTTCCTAAGACGATTCTCAAATTTTGTAAAAATATGTTTTTGTAAAGAAATATCAATGTACCGGTATTCGGGTTTTCTTTTCACATTTGTCCGATGTCTTAATAAAACATGTTTTGGCAACACATGAGAATTGTCTCCTTAGACGATTCTAATATTTTGTAAAAAGAATTGTCACATTTGTTTGATTTCTTAGACCGTACAAACAATTGACAAATTCAGAAAACCACAACTTAATTTGTGTTTCTCGAGTTGGGTTTCATATGGTGGCGAGGAAATACGATCGATTACACACCGTGAAAATCTTGTTGGAACGTAAATGTCAATTGTCACGTAGGCCATTTCAGTTTACCGCGCGTTACGTCAGCTGTTATTCTAAGTACGTATGGTCGCTCGTTAGGAGCATTTCTTTCCTTCGTTTATAAGGTATGGGTTGTGGCCTAGGGCTTAGAACACCGACTTCCAATCTGGAGGTTGTGGGTTGAACCGTTCAAACATCGCCTTGGGAATCAAACATAACTTCATAGTATGTCCATCCCATTTAATTTCACTTTTTCCTTCGTTTATATGCCGCGTAGAAACGATAATTAAGAACCTTAAATTCCATTTCCACCCCGTGAAGGAACATGCATTTATTTCTCTAAAGTTAGATGTCTTGGCCTGTCGACGCAGTGCGACGAAAACGTTAACATACATAAAACAAATCAATAACCATCGATCGCCGCAGAATATTTTCGCTAATTCGCTAATTACTTTCAAATTCGATTAAATAAATATAATCAGGGTCGCTGTAGATTGCTATATCACTTTCTTGCGATACACAGTTACTGTGTAACACGGTAGCTGCGAATCGCCAGGATGCCCGCGGCGTTATCGATCGATAAAGTGGTCAGTTTTGGGATTAAGTTTATGACAGTCCGGTTAAAAAAAATGGGCTTGTCGCGGGACGTTCTAACAGAAAATAGTGACTTGCCCGGGACAAATTCCAGCATAGAGGCACTTGCCCAAGATTGAAACCGACTTGTCCCGGGCGTTGGGCGTTCCAATTTGTACAGCCCTGAATACACACCGGTTTGAAACACCATAAAAACGAATCGTCTCATATATGTCCTAAGGAAGAATATTCAACAATTTTAACAACTTTATCTGATATTTGAAGCATGCTATACACGTACATGTCCATCTACTGATATAAAATATGTTTTGAACTCATTTCACCTCTTTGCACTTAATGACCTCAAAAGTGACCTTGTCCCACCTAATCTGATTGACCGACACCGGATTCATGTTCATGAATGTATGCTGTACCAATCTAGCATAGTCGTTGCTTTTGCTCTCTTGGGTTGAACAGAAATCGTTTTTAAGCCACTTCTCCTCAAAGTGCCCATCCACTATAAAAACGTATTCAAATCAGGTTCAATAACTTCTTAAGAACGATATTAAAATGTTTTGAGACATATTAATTGGATAACTTATTCATTACATGAGGATTTGGGGAAGATTTGGGAGAAAATGAGGATTTTGGTGAATCGTGTGGGGTGGCACGATTTACCCAAATCTACCCAAATCTTACCCAAATCTACCCAAATCTTCATATAATTACTATATGTGTCAATACAAATAAGCTATACACATCATACTAACGATGTTTGAACTGTACTTACATAATGTATGTCATTAATTTGCTCATACCAGGGCCCATTTTAATGTTTTGATGCAAAATGGAAATATTTGTATATGAAATAAAAGGAGAGTACCGCGATAAACTTAATACTAGGAAGCCAAGGAAGATAATCCACTTTATAATGGCTAAACATGCTAAATGGGAATGATTATTTTTAATTGAAATACAAATACAAAACTGTAGAACCCCTCTAATGTTGACATACAAGGAGACAGTAGTGTGAAGGTGTCGACCGCATACTGGCCGTTTGCGCCCGCCAGGACGTGTAGCCATCTTGTACATAATCACTTGTTGAGCCTATACCTCTAGGGAAATTTGCAATCACAGTCTGATCAGGGTCTACACTGTTTTCCATTTTGTACATAATCACTGTTTACCATATACAAGAAGTAAGCCGCGTGTCGCCCGCCAGGAAGTGTAGCCATCTTATAACAATCACTTGTTGAGGCTATACATTCTAGGGGAAATTTGCAATCACAGTCTGATCAGGGTCTACCCAGGTTCCCCATTTTATGCATAACACTTGTTGATGCAGGCTACCTGTATGGGAAATATGCATTCACAATCTAATCAGGATCTACACAGTTTCCCATATTGTACATAATCGACTATATATAACGAGCTACCCCACTAAAATACACTGTGTTCGGTCAATACAATATAATATTGGGCTTTGTCTACATAGAGGTGTGAAAAACATTCAAGCTATTTGACAAGATATACAAACATACACAAAAATATATATATTGCATGCATATTATGGTTCATTTTCATCAATGTTCTTAACACAAGATCGTTTATTATTGTTATTGCAGATGAATATTAAGAATATTTATATATATAGCAAATCTGTAAATTAAATTGCAATAACTAAACTATGCCCAGAAGTCATTTGTGCTAATAAAAACATTCATTCAATGCATTATACTTTGTTTTTAACTATTTCAAAAAGATGTTGGATAATATACGGCGAAATAAATATTGCAATACTATGGAGGTGACCGGTTACTTAGACAGTTGGACTATTATATGTGCCATATGAAATCCTGATCGATGACAACTTAAAGATAGACAACTGAGACATAATGAATGAGTCTCGATCACATTAGTCTCCCTTTATAATAATGATACATGTACATTAATCGCTTTCCGCGGAAATATGTGCTTTATTCTTCCATTTTTCGGTCAAAATGTGCTTATTGTATGATATACTAATGATATATTGTTGAAAACGTATATAACATAATCATAAATGTTATTTTTAATGAAGATTTGGGTAGATTTGGGTAAGATTTGGGTAGATTTGGGTAAATCGTGCTGCCGAATCGTGTGCCCGCATTTTAACTATATTCGGAATAGCTTTTTACAAAACTATTGGATAAATGAGATAAAATTGTGCCACAGTGTAGCAATTAATCAGCTTATTTATTCCGAAATCCACATATTTTATTATGACGTACGCAAGGCTAAATTTGACGTCAATTGTGCATTAGCCGATGCGCATAATTAGCCGAAATGACAGTACCTGCACCGACTTCTTAGAACTTTGTTGAATATTCAAGAAATTTTGACTGAATATGGGAATGTGAATGACATTTAAATTTATTTGGCAAGCCTTAGGTGCGCAGAATTAGCCGCCACCATTGTACGATTGACGGGATAATAACATGATACCCCCCACCCACCAATATTGTCATAGGCAGACAAACTCATTAAACTTCCAACGAGCATAGTGTATAATTATACGGAATATGAATGCACAGATCACAAACAATATTTAGATTAATTATTTATGTACACATATGCACTAAATGTATTGTAATAACCTCCTTGGTAAGCGTGTTTTACCTGTCATTTGGGGGTCTACTTGACATAATAACTTCACTCTCCCACCATATTATGACGTCACGTGAAGGGAAGTAACTCTCGAACACTTAAATCGAAAAATAAATCAGCAAGAAGTTCATTAGTTAGGTTTAATGAATTATAACTAGGTAATGTCATTTAATAGCAAGTCCTGCTACCGAAACATTCGATATGTATGCATTGCTTGCACGAGTTCCACGTCACATCAAGTTCGTAAAACTAGTATAATTACCGAGTAAATGGATAAATGGAACACTGTTATTGAAATATTTACCAGTATTCGGACAGAACGTATTACCGCCATTGGTATATATTGTTATGCTCCCACACATTTATTTAGGTGGGGGAGCAGCATTACATGTTATCATTGTCCGTCCGTACATGCATCCGTCCTTCCATCTATAGAACCCCTTGGTCCACTTTGTGTGTTGTGTGGTTGGCTGGTATGAGTACATTGAGAATAGTTTGTCTTTGTTAGCTTTGTCAATGCCATGTATGATTTTGTACACTTCGATCATGTCAGCACGGGTTCTTCTATACTCGAATGTAGGTAACCCTAGAACTTTAATCCTTTCAGATTACGGAAGTTGAGATAAGTTCCCGACTAACCTGGTTGCTCGTCTTTGTTCATTTTCTGGCGAGTATGTCCTTTTTGAAATGTGGTGACCAGATTACGGAAGCATACTCAAGATGTGGCCTAACCAGGGATTTGTACAGTGCCCGAAACATTTCTTTATTCATGTAGGTAAACGTTTTGAATATGAGTCCTAGGTTTCTGTTTGCCTTATTTACTTTTTCACTGATGTGAGAGTCAAATTTCATATTATCTTGAAATATTACCCGTAAATCCTTCTCTTTAGTCACTCTTGTGATAGTTGTTCTAGTGTCCTCACTATCCACCATTGTCATTTTCGAATTTATTTCCTACTTGCATGTGTTTAAGTAGTATAGAGGGAGTCAAAATGATACCACCTCCCAATTGTGGATACAGTTTGCACACAGACACCCCTTTTGAGACATTATACCATCGCCCAATTGTGGATACGAATTTCACACACATCCCTATTTGGGAAAAGTGTAGAAAGAATTCGTCTCCCAAGAGACAAACAGAAATGGCAGACGACAATGTTCCACCGCCCAATTGTGGATACGAATTGCACACACATCCCTATTTGGGAAAGTGTAGAAAGAATTCGTCTCCAACAGAATGGCAGACGACATTATACCATCGCCCAATTGTGGATACGAATTGCACACACATCCCTATTTGGGAAAAGTGTAGGAGAAATTCGTCTCCCAAGAGGCAAACAGAAAGGGCAGACGACAATGTTCCACACCCAATTGTGGATACGAATTGCACACACATCCCTTTTTGGGAAAGTTGGTATCCACATGTGGGACGAAATATCCACAATCGTACTACCACCACCCAATTGTGGATACGAATTGCATACACATCCCTTTTTGGGAAAGTAGAAGAAAAATTTGTCTCCCAAGAGGCAAACAGAAAGGGCAGACGACAATGTTCCACACCCAATTGTGGTACGAATTGACACACACACGGTTATCCCTTTTTGGAAGTTGGTATCCACATGTGGGACGAAATATCCACAATCGTACTACCACCACCCAATTGTGGATACGAATTGCACACACACATCCCTTTTTGGAAAAGTAGAAGAAAAAATTCCAATGGGACACCTGGATGGTAGTACGAAAGACGAGTTTTGGCCCAATAGTGGATGGGGGTTCTAGTCTATTCCGCACGGAGCCACTATTTTCTCCTGTCGTATGTATCCACATTGGGACGAAAACATCCACAATCGTACTACCACCTACCCATGGCATACGAGAGTGGGGACAAGGTCGAGAAATCCGCAATTGGGAGCGAGTATACACAACTAGAACCCCCATCCACAATTGCACTGGTGCCATAGAAAGAATTCGTCTCGCAAGAGAGGCAAACAGAAATCCTACCACCCATTTGTGTATTTATTGAAAAGTGTAGAAAAAGTGTCTCCAAGAGGCAAACAGAAATCCTACCACCTATTTGGACACATTTGGGAAAAGTGTAGAACAAATTCGTCTCCCAAGAGGCAAACAGATATCCTACCACCCATTTGTGTATTTGGGAAAAGTGTAGGAGAAATTCGCCTCCCAAGAGGCAAACAGATATCCTACCACCCATTTGGGGAAAAGACAACTCGAACAAAGACAATTCGAACATAGACAACTTGGAAAACCTCTCTAGAATTGGGTCGAGAAACCCACAATTGGGACACGAGTATACACAATTGGGTGGTGGTAGTACGAAAGACGACGGTTGGTCCAATAGTGGATGGGGTTTCTATTTCTAGTCCATTCTGCACGGAGCCACACTTTTTGGAGGTCTCGCCACATCCACAATCGAACGCCAAATTGAAGATATGTTTCCCATTGGAATAGACAAACAATTTTGCCAAATCGATCCAAAATGCCATACAAGGAATGCGAAACATGCGGCAAGGGTTTCGACAAACCCGCAAATCTTCGAAGGCACAGGGACCGCAAGAACCCGTGCAGACTTCCCACGAGAGAGTGTCCCGGATGTGGAGGGAAGTTTGCCACCTACAAGACTTTCTGGCAACATCGCTCGAACAGGTGTCCCGAGGGGCCAGAAGATAGAACCACGGAGGGTAGCAAGAAGAAGGCTGCGACCAGGAAGAGGATCCTGGTACTGGAGAGGAGGGTGGTAGAGTTGGAGGAGGAGGTGGCTAGACTGCGGGATGGAAAACCTCGCGAGGGAGCGAACATCGACAGTGACGACGACGACGAGACAGATATGTAGAGAGAGGGGGATTCCCCCCCCTGGCCCACATCTCGACTCCCAACGGCAAACAAAACCTCTCCCCAAAGTAGGTAGAACCCCCACCCAATTGTCCACATTTGGGAAAGTCGAACAAAAATCGTCTCCCAAGAGCAAAACAAAATTTAGACCACATCGAGGTTCCCAATAGGGAGGGAGTAGTATATAGGGAGTCAAAATGATCATTTTCACCCCTATATACTACCACCACCACCCCGATAAAACACCGTTTCGTCCAATAGCACAAACTGGTCACCAACACAAAAAACGTGACAATTGGTGTCAGAAATACATCACGTTTTCCCCAATTGAACAGATAAAACTATAGTACTAAAACGGATTTGTTTTCGTGTCGTTGTCATATTTATTTTTCAACACGGCATTTTCCTCCTCCACTATAGCTAATTTATTTCTACGATTATTAATAATTTGCAAAAAAAAAATAGCAAAAGCCTCCACTCGTGTACACAACCCCAGCGACTGGGCAGATTAGATTTCTAGCCGGCACCCAGCCACTGGGGTGTTGGGACCTTTCTTAAGCCCACTCATCTGTTGGCTCACAGTCTCATTTTACGGGTCGCCTTGAACCCCATTGCCAATTCCTCAATTCCTCAATTCAGAGAAACCGACGAAGTAAGGCGAGCCTATGTGTGAATTTGGTTTCCGAAATTGCAAGCTCTTAGGTAGAAATATTTTAGGCCGGCACCTTTGAGCTATACAATTCCATCACCAATTCACACACACACACATTTAGAGACTGCTACCATTAAACAGACGAGACGGACGTCATACCGGATCAACAACATGGCACACACGAGATGAGACCAATTGTTGTAAGGCTTTCAAACGTATATATACTCATCACTTTCCTATACAACATAAAAATGGTGCGCAAATTATAATTATTTATAAACACTTAGCGAGGTTCACGAATTTCCGGGATGGTTCGTTATTTTATTAATTTGATAATTAGTTTTGTAAAAATTATTATTAATTAATTTTAAGAAAATTATGTTAATTATATAAGAAAAAAACAGATAAAAACCGCAAAGTATAATTATTTATAAACACTTAGCGAGGTTCACGAATTTCCGGGATGGTTCGTTATTTTATTATTATATAGGTGCAGTAAACAATTTATTTATTAATTTTAATAAAATTATAAACAATTTAAAAAATCGGTTAAAGAAATCCACAAAGTATATCGATACGCGGTTATAGAAATGTATGGTGGTCAGTGGGTGTCGCAACGGGGCCCTAAATTATTATTTTATGTTCCGTATGGAGGGGCCGTCGGAACAGCTGGAATGTATGGTGGAGGAATATCCTGATGTCGCTGTAGACACGCGAATAAGCATATCACGTCCCGAGACGGGCGAGGAG
This sequence comes from Conchocele bisecta, assembly GCA_029237695.1. Lineage (NCBI taxonomy): Eukaryota > Metazoa > Mollusca > Bivalvia > Lucinida > Thyasiridae > Conchocele > Conchocele bisecta. Next base: position 38,099,971 of record CM055277.1, read on the forward strand.
ATTTTTTCTCTCGTCGGCCCTCCCTTCCATTACGAGTTTTTTTATATCTTCGTCCGCGAGAATTTGTGGTCGAGCCTTGGACCGGATTGTACCCTTTAACTCCTGGTGTCTGACCATATCTTCGACGACCATTTTGAATTCGCTATCTGATATATCGTTGTCGGCTATCGCTTTTGACACGATAACGTCGATACTGTTTTTCTTAGATCTCACGAGAACCGCTATTCGATTGTGCTTTCGACTCTTGGCCTCTAGTTTTCGGCCCACGAGTCTGGCCGTCATGCAAAGCAGTCCCGCCCCCACCGCTACACCACTCAAGGCCACCGCGACTGGTGCAGCGACGATTGTTGACAATAAAGACACACTCCACCCGCTTATAACGGATGCTGAGGCTAACGCGGTGCTCACCCCCTCTAATATATTGACCGACCGCCTATATTTCTTCGCGTAACCCGTCCGCGTCTCTCCCTCGTGTTGTAGAATATGTTGTATCTCAACGATTCTGGTCATCCTAAAGGATGCCGGGTCGCCCGTTCCCGAAGGTAAGTGTGGATATAGTTTCTCGTCATTCATCATAAATCAAGTTGTATTAACAGTGTCACTGCAGTGGAGGAAGCCGATTGGTGGCC